>CAKNXH010079875.1:0-10416 GCA_932178445.1 Andricus quercusramuli | reverse complement strand
GAATTCTGTGAATTCTTCGAATTCTGTGAATTCTTCGAATTCTGTGAATTCTTCGAATTCTGTGAATTGTTCAAGTTCTGTGAATTCGTCGAATTCTGTGAATTGTTCGAGTTCTGTGAATTCTTCGAATTTTCTGAATTCTTTGAATTCTCTTAATTCCTTGAACTCTCTGAATTACTTAAGTAAAACCCTTACTTAAGGACATAAACGTGCACAGTTAGTAAAGTGACTTCTGTGCACGTGCACAGTTGGGAAAGGGACTTCTGTGCACGTGCACAGTTGGGCAAGTGACATCTGTGCACGTGTACAGTTGGGCAAGTGACATCTGTGCGCGTGCACAGTTGGACAAGGGACATCTGTGCACGTGTACAGTTGGGCAAGTTACATCTGTGCACGTGCGCAGTTAGGAAAGTGACATCTGTGCACGGTAAAGTGCACAAGAGTCCATCTGTGCACGCCTAAATTTCGACGTGCACAGATGTCCAAGTACCATCTGTGCACGTGCACAGTTGTCAAGTGACAACTGTGCACGTCTAAATTTTAACGTGCACAGTTGTCCAAGTACCATCTGTGCACGTGCACAGTTGTCCAAGTGACAACTGTGCACGTCTAAATTTCGACGTGCACAGTTGTCCAAGTACCATCTGTGCACGTGCACAGTTGTCCAAATGACAACTGTACACGTCGAAATTTCGACGTGCACAGATGGGCTCCTGTGGTCTTGGACGTGCACAGATGGACGTGCACAGTTGTCCATCCGGCCATCGACGTGCACAGTTGGACACGTGCAAAGTTGCTACGTGCAAAGTTGTCCGTCACCCCATTCAGAGCCCCTCATGACTCTTGTATCTTTGACTAGTTCTCTCAGCCTTTCATCAACAATAAGGAAGTCAATTATACTTTATAATGTATGTATACTTTATAATGTATAAACCAAGTATTTGTAATAAAAAGGTCCTTTTCTAAGCATAACCTAACTAACTTTTCCCCGTTACAGTTTTTTTTGTTGGATCGCCAGATTTTTTTAGCACCCTTTCTGTATTCTGTGGGGGGGGGGGGGAGATGCAAGGAATGGAAACCGGTAGACTTACAATTGGTTGACCTTTTATGCTGAGAAGTTCACCGGCCCTCAGCAGCGTTGTATTAGGTAGAAGTTCCCATGTTTCGATCCGCTAATTCCCGGCCAACCTCTAAACGACAAGCCAATAACTCTTTTTTTTGTCGTATCTTGCATAGTATGGCCGTAAAATTGAATTTTTAGATTTTAAATTATTTTTTGTGTAATAAAAATGTGAATTTTTGATTTTTCGATACAATTCAGAAAGTCGTTCTGATAATCTTGTAGGGCGTTGAAAAAGAAACACTTTTCTTGTCCTGACTTTTTTTCGTATCGTGCGTTGTTTGGCTACTTTTCTTGTCCTGACTTTTTTTCGTATCGTGCGTTGTTTGGCTGAAAATGTTAATTTTCCTTTCTTTTTTTGGATTTTGAAAATGCCGTAAACGGTCTTAAAAATTTTCAAAATGCTCTCACTTTCTGAATTTTTATCCAAAGTGCCTGGCTAACGAACTCGACCTTTAGTTTAAGACACTTTAGTTATCGTGCTAAAAATCTAAAAATCTACAGACAGACAGACAGACACATTCGTAAAAACCTGTTTTTTGGGTTCAGGGGGTCTCAAAACGTGGACATTTGACAAAAACCGGGGGGGTCAAATTTTACACAAATCTAATACCTTCTCTAGATGAGAATGTAAAAATACCAATTTTCAAGTATCATGAGCAATATTGATGATTATTTTATGGTTTTAATCGTTAGAAATAGTATTGGGTACATTAGAACAATGAAATATTGTGAAAAAACACACACGAGATGAAAAACAAATGAAATAGGCAAAGTTTTGATGATAATGTGCCCACTTATCGGGCTGATTTTTTCACTGCTAATGACCTTTTTTACGGATAAAGCAAAAACTACACATCCTATCAAAAAGTGATTCCGAACAAATTTGTAGAACTTTCTTGAGTGCACAATTTTAGTCCAGTCATCATTTGTCGTATCTTGCATAGTTTGGCCGTGAAATTGAATTTTTGGATTTTAAATTATTTTTTGTGCAATAAAAATGTGAATTTTCGATTTTTCGATAAAATTCAAAAAGTCGTTATGATAATCTTGTAGAGCGTTGAGAAAAAAAACATTTTTTTTGTCTTGACTTTTTTTCGTATCGTGCGTTGTTTGGCTGAAAATGTTAATTTTCCTTTCTTTTTTTGGATTTTGAAAATGACGTAACTCTGAAAATTTTGATTTTATCGGAAAATGACATGGAAATAAATTGTGTAAATTTCCAAGTACTATGAACGGAAGCACATACAATTTTCAAATTTTGAAAAAAATGGTCTTAAAAATTTTCAAAATGCTTTCACTTTCTGAATTTCTATCCAAAATGGCTGGCTAACGAACTCGACCTTTAGTTTAGGAGACTAAAGAGTATACCAGAGAACAATCGAATCGATCAATTCTTTCGAAAGTTATCGTGCTAACAAACTAAAAATCTACAGACGGACAGACAGACTTACAGACAGACACATTCGTAAAAACCTGTTTTTTGGGTTCAGGGGGTCTCAAAACGTGGACATTTGACAAAAAACAGAGGGTCCAATTATACACAAATCTAATACCTTCTCTAGATGAGAATGTAAAAATACCAATTTTCAAGTATCATGAGCAATAGTGATGATTATTTTATTGTTTTAATCCTTAGAAATAGTATTGAGAACATTAAAACAATGGAATATTGTGAAAAAACACACAGGAGATGAGAAAGAAATGAAATAGGCAAAGTTTTGATGATAATGTGCCCACTTATCGGGCTGATTTTCTCACTGCTAATGAACTTTTTCACGAATAAAGCAAAAACTGCAAATCCTATCAGAAAGTAACTTATAACAAATTTGTAGAACTTTTTTGGGTGCACAATTTTAGCCCGGTCATCATTTGTCGTATCTTGCATAGTATGGCCGTAAAATTGAATTTTTAGATTTTAAATTATTTTTTGTGCAATAAAAATGTGAATTTTTGATTTTTCGATAGAATTCAAAAAGTCGTTCGAATAATCTTGTAGGGCGTTGCAAAAGAAACACTTTTCTTGTCTTCACTTTTTTTTGTATCGTGCGTTGTTTGGCTGAAAATGTTAATTTTCCTTTCTTTTTTTGGATTTTCAAAATACCGTAACTCTGGAAATTTTGATTCTATCGAAAAATGCCATTGGAATAAATTGTGTGAATTTCCGAGTACTATGAATGGAAGCACATACAATATTCAAATTTTGAAAAAAATTGTCTTGAAAATTTTCAAAATGCTCTCACTTTCTGAATTTTTATCCAAAATGGCTGGCTAACGAACTCCACCTTTAGTTTAGGAGACTAAAGGAGTATACCGAAGGACAATCGAATCGATCAATTCTTTCGAAAGTTAACGTGCTAACAAACTAAAAATCTACAGACAGACAGACAGACAGACTAACAGACAGACAGACACATTCGTAAAAACCTGTTCTTCGGGTTCAGGGGGTCTCAAAACGTGGACATTTGACAAAAACCGGGGGGGTCAAATTTTACACAAATCTAATACCTTCTCTAGATGAGAATATAAAAATACCAATTTTCAAGTATCATGAGCAATATTGATGATTATTTTATTGTTGTAATCGTTAGAAATAGTATTGAGAACATTAAAACAATGAAATATTGTGAAAAAACACACACGAGATGAAAAAGAAATGAAATAGGCAAAGTTTTGATGAGAATGTGCCCACTTATCGGGCTGATTTTTTCACTGCTAATGATCTTTTTTACGGATAAAGCAAAAACTACACATCCTATCAAAAACTGACTCATTACAAATTTGTAGAACCTTTTTGAGTGCACAATTTGACTCTTCACATCATTCGTCGTATCTTGCATAGTATGGCCGTAAAATTGAATTTTTAGATTTTAAATTATTTTTTGTGCAATAAAAATGTGAATTTTTGCTTTTTCGATAGAATGCAAAAAGCCGTTATGATAATCTTGTAGAGCGTTGAAAAATAAACTTTTTTCTTGTCTTGAATTTTTTTCGTATCGTGCGTTGTTTGGCTGAAAATGTTAATTTTCCTTTCTTTTTTTGGATTTTCAAAATGCCGTAACTCTGAAAATTTTGATTTTATCATAAAATGTCAGAATAAATTATGTAAATTTCCGAGTACTATGAACAGAAGCACATATGATTTTCAAATTTTGAAAAAAATGATCTTAAAAATTTTCAAAATGCTTTCACTTTCTGAATTTTCATGCAAAATGGCTGGCTAACGAACTCGACCTTTAGTTTAGGAGACTAAAAGAGTATACCAAAGGACAATCAAATCGATCAATTCTTTTGAAAGTTATCGTGCTAACAAACTAAAAATCTACAGACAGACAGACAGACTTACAGACAGACACATTCGTAAAAACCTGTTTTTTGGGTTCAGGGGGTCTCAAAACGTGGACATTGGACAAAAACCAGGGGGTCAAATTATACACAAATCTAATACCTTCTCTAGATGAGAATGTAAAAATACCAATTTTCAAGTATCATGAGCAATATTGATGATTATTTTATTGTTTTAATCGTTAGAAATAGTATTGAGAACATTAAAACAATGCAATATTGTGAAAAACCACACACGAGATGAAAAAGAAATGAAATAGGCAAAGTTTTGATGAGAATGTGCCCACTTATCGGGCTGATTTTTTCACTGCTAATGACTTTTTTTACGGATAAAGCATAAGCTACACATCCTATCAAAAAGTGACTCGAAACAAATTTGTAGAACTTTTTTGAGTGCACAATTTTGGTCCAGTCATCATTTGTCGTATCTTGCATAGTATGGCCGTAAAATTGAATTTTTATATTTTAAATTATTTTTTGTGCAATAAAAATGTGAATTTTTGATTTTTCGATAGAATTCAAAAAGTCGTTATGATAGTCTTGTAGGGCGTTTAAAAAGAAACAATTTTCTTGTCAAGACTTTCTTTCGTATCGTGTGTTGTTTGGCTGAAAATGTTTCTTTTTTTGGATTTTTAAAATGCCGTAACTCTGAAAATTCCGATTTTATCGAAAAATGTCATTTGAATAAATTGTGTGAATTTCCGAGTACTATGAACGGAAGCACATATAATTTTCAAATTTCAAAAAAAATGGTCTTAAAAATTTTCAAAATGCTCTCACTTTCTGAATTTTTATCCAAAATGGCTGGCTGACGAACTCGACCTTTAGTTTAGGAGACTTAAAGAGTATACCGAAGGACAATCGAATCGATCAATTCTTTCGAAAGTTATCGTGCTAACAAATTTTACACAAATCTGGGAAGGGTACAACTTTGCACGGAGCAACTGTGCACGAGCCCATCTGTGCATGTCGTTGGCCACTGCTACAACTGTGCACATTATTGGCCACAGGCACAACTGTACACAGACCATCTGTGCACGCCTTCTTTTCTACGTGCACAGTTGGGAGTCTCCCATCTCTGCACGTGAACTGTTTGAGGGGTACCATCTGTGCACGTCTAAATTTCGACGTGCACAGTTGGGAGGCTCCGGTCTTTGCACGTTAACCGTTCCTGGGGTACCATCTCTGCACGTCGACATTTCGACGTGCACAGTTGGGAGTGTCCGAACTGTGCACGTCTAAAATAATACGATTGGATTTGAAAGCTGCAGGTCCACGTGCACAGATGGGATACTCCCAACTGTGCACGTGCACAGATGGGAGACTTCCAGCTGTACACGTGCAAAGATGGGAGACTCCCAACTGTGCACGCATCAATTAATAAGATATCATGCTTAACTAACAAGTCCGCGTGCACATATGAAGAGTCTGCGGTCTAAACCTGTTAACCGACATTTTATCCATTTTATACAGCGACGGAAAAACGTTTTCATTTTGTTGAAGAGCGCAATAACAATAATATACATAAGATTTATAACAATTCTGGTGAAATTAAACTTCTTACAGCGGTTTGAATCTGTAAGTATGTTATCTACAAGAGGGTCCCGCGGTCTTAGCCTGTTATCAGCAGGAGCGCGCTCCTGGTGCGCTGAAAATGTAAACTAGTTGTATCCTATAGATGAAAACTCGTAATTTCATGGAGGAAGAATTTCTGTTAGCTATATTAAGTCATAGGGTGACCTCTATATTTTAAAATTAAAACTAACAGAATTATAAAAGTAGATTTCTCATTTTATCGATCGCCGATAATTATTTCGTTTATTTATTTTCACTATTACTTTCAATGTAAATTGTTTTTGAAGATATTAAATCTTTGGTTGCTATGACTAACTTTCTCAATACATGGCGTAAAATAAAGTGTATTTCAGTATTTTTCTACATTTCTAATCCAGTTGCAGATGTTCTTCTTTGTCATATGATATGCGCGTTATATTTTGGCCGATCTATACTATATTCTACTCGATTAGATTAGATGAATGACCAAATATTTTTATTTTGTGAACTGATTAATTAATTATTAACTGATTCTATTAAAACTTACATTTTCTGGAATGTGTTTAGAAAGTTATTGATAATTCAAATTGACCGAAATGAGAGATCAAATTTGAAGAAAGAAAAACATCACGAAAAAATAATTTGAATATTTCAATGAAAAGTATAGATTTATGCTTAAATGATTATCTGAATTAAATTTTCAAAATTATATATTCCATGTTTAAAAAATACAAAGCAAAAATTATTTGAAAATGATAGTTTCATGCTTTTTATGTTGTAATCAGTTTATTTAATTATTGTTTAATTAATTTTGTTGACAAATTTGAATTGAATAAAGATTGAATTTAAATATTTTTTTCAATTGAGTAACATAAATTGATTGTTTACTTGAATGTTATTTAATTGAATATGGGCTATTATTTTTTAAATAAATGTACCTATAGAAAGGAAATCTCAAGTTTGAAGCAGAATATATCATGTAAAAATCATTTGAGTGCTTGAATGAAAATAATTATGTAATGCTTTTTATGTTCTGAACTGATTAATTAATTATTAACTGATTCTATCGAAACTTACATTTTCTGGAATTAGTTTAAGAGGTTATTAATAAATCAAATATACAAAAATGAAAGTTCAAACTTAAAAAATATATATAAAGTAAAAATTATGTGAATGTTTCAATGAAAATTATAGTTTAATACTACTTTTAATGATTTTAACACATACAAATCAATAAACAGTTATTTTCATTAAAACATTGGAATAATTTTCACTTAAAAGTTGATTTACATTTAAAGTACCTCTATTCCAATAATGTAATTTCTGGCAATGTTTGTGATGTTGTGGAATGATTATTTTTCTCAAATTACAATAAAAGGTTACTAATAAATCATGGTTTCATAAATTAAAGTGAAAATTCAAAAAAATGTGAAGTAAAAGTTATTTTAATGTTAAATTGTTTGATGCTTTTTATTTTGTGTGCTGATTAATTAATTATTAACTGATTCTATTAAAACTTAAATTTTCCGGAATTACTTTAAAAGGTCAATAATAAATCAGATTTTCCTGAATGAAAGTTAAAATTAAAAGAAAAGTAAAAGTTATTTGTATGTTTCAATGAATATTAAAGCTTAAAGCTTCTTATATTTTGTGAAATTGTTCATTAATTATTAGCTGATCATTTTTGTCGCCATATTAAATTAAATAAAGGTAAAAGTTCAGCTTTTTTTTAGATAAGGTAACATAAATTGATAATTTAATTTAAGGTTATATAATTGAATATTGGATATAATTTTTATATTAAAAATTTCTTGATATTCAAAGTACCCTTATTGTAATTAAAGAATTTTTCAAATGTGCCTGATTTTGTAAAATTAGTATCTGAATTTAATTTTAAAAACTATATGTGAATATCCTTTATTTGTCCTGAAATTAGTATAAAATGTTATGAATAAATGAAATTTTTGGAACTGAAAGTAAAAGTTTGCAAGAATGTAAAGTAAAAATTATAGGAATGTTTTGATGAAAGTTATAGTTTAATGCTTTTCATTAATAATTTGTTTGATGTTGTGCAATAAGTATCTGAATTCTGCTTCCAGTATTATATTTACATATATTTTACTTTTCTATGGAATTAGTTTAAGAACTTAATATTAATTAAATTCAGCAGGAAAATATAAAGTAAAAATTATTACAATGTTGCAATTAAATAACTGTTTATTGCTTTTATGTTGTGAAATAATTCATTAATATGTACATATATTTTGATTTTTTCTGGAATCAGCTTCAAACGTCTATAATAAATTGAATGTATCGACATGCATTTTCAAATGAAAAAAAAATATAATGTCAAAATTATTTCAATGTTCCAATGGAAATAATTGTTTAATGCTTTTTATGTTGTGAACTGACTAATTATATATGAACTGATTCTACTGAAACCTATTGTTTCTGCGATTACTTTAAACGATTATTAATAAACTAAGTTTCCAGAAATGAAAGTTCAAATTAAAAAAATTAATAGAGTACAAATTATTTTAATATTTGAATGAAAATTATAGTTGAATGCTGAATGAGAAAAACGAATATAAAAGTTAGCGCGCGCTTGCGTGCGCAAATAATAGTCTAGTGAATTAAAAAAGTTATTTACCGCTGTTTACGATCGCTTGTAAACAATTGCGCGGAAATCTTGTGTGTACTTTCGAGGCAACGTATAGGCGACACTGGCAAACGTGACGGCAATAGAGCTCCAAAACTCGATTCACACCTTCACACACTATGAAAAACACCCAGTCAGACTGTCCCCTCAGTCTTTTTATACGAGTTACCTTAGCGAAACGGATTGGAAACACAAATTGTTTTAAGCTGCCATAAGTAGTTAACAGGTTTAGACCGCGGACCAGTGCTGCACACGGAAAAAAAAATTTCATAAAATTTTATAGAACTAGTCATATAGTAGAGGATACGACGGGTAGTTTATTTAAAGTTAAAATCTTCTTGGTTTTACATTGCATCGAACTATTCTACAAAATTTAATACAGAGTTCTCTAAAATGCGGAAAACGTAGAATAGTTCTAGAAAATCTAAAAGTCCAGCTAATATAAAGTCTACATCGAAGAAGTCTCGAAACTATAGAGAACAGTTCTATAAAATCATGGCCGATTTTTAGCCTAAAAAAAATCTTTTTTATTATCATTATTATTATCATTATGCTTTAATATTTGTTCACATATTTAAGTACATAATTATTTACTATTACACAAACAATCACTACACAAATAATCGCACGCTATTAAAATTATTATTCGCTGTGGGCTCGAACCCCCTACCTACGCATTCAGAGCTCCTGAGAAAACCTCGCAGCTAACATAACTTGTAGTATAAAAAAAAACTAAAATATAAGCTACAGCTGTGAAGGGCTGTTTCACAAATTTATGTGATTTGAAAATTCTAGGTTCATGATTTCGGAAATTTGAAATTTCTGGAGTTTTATATTTATAATGTCAGTAATTTCAAGAATATCATTGTTCAGATTTCTAATACTGAACAGATTTTAAGGATTCACTAAGATTTTCACTTTCTAGTTTCTCACGCTTAAGCCCATTGAATGGTCAAGAAACTTGTACGACGTTGTTCCTTTAAACCAGGCTACAGAGCTCAAAGCACGTTTTTCCGAAAAGGGTAAATTGGCCCTCATAATTTTCGTGACATTCAAAGCACTCGGTTGGAGCCTGGACCTAACGGGAAATCGTCATCTGGCGGACATCCACGTCTAGCCAAAGGGCGACGTTGCCAGAATTTTCATAATGTGCGTTTTCCTGCGAATTTCCCTGCTTGGCAACGTCTGAAAGGGCCCAAATGCACGGCTCGAGACGGGCTTCCTGGTCACCCGGGGGTCAGTCGCGTCAGAGGTGCAAGACGGTACACATATAGCACTTCGGCTTTGACACCTTGAACCTTTTTGTAATTAGACCGCGATTATTTTATATCACATATTCACTTCACAAATCTGTATCATTTTGCAATATCCTTTTACAAAAAAATTAATGTTTAATAATGAACAGTCACTTTTTTATGATAACCCCAATGTACTTTAACACATGCACGTATCAATTTTTTGTGCGTGCAACCATTGGTCCTTCGTTTCCGGATATTTTACAGTAATTCAGCGTGTAAAATATAATTTTTCCGTGATAAATTCAGTGCCGTAGCAGTGATTATCCATGAACTTGTGAACTTTGAACTGTGAACTGGACTCATGAACTGTGAACTTGTGTACTGTGATCCTGTGTTCTGTGAACTTCTGAATCGGACTTGTGAACTGTGAATTGTGACTTTAATTTGTGACTGTGAATTTGGTGTGACAAATGGAAATCTAGTTAGCAGACTCTAACAGA
>CAKNXH010079874.1:0-10422 GCA_932178445.1 Andricus quercusramuli | reverse complement strand
GAATTCTGTGAATTCTTCGAATTCTGTGAATTCTTCGAATTCTGTGAATTCTTCGAATTCTGTGAATTGTTCAAGTTCTGTGAATTCGTCGAATTCTGTGAATTGTTCGAGTTCTGTGAATTCTTCGAATTTTCTGAATTCTTTGAATTCTCTTAATTCCTTGAACTCTCTGAATTACTTAAGTAAAACCCTTACTTAAGGACATAAACGTGCACAGTTAGTAAAGTGACTTCTGTGCACGTGCACAGTTGGGAAAGGGACTTCTGTGCACGTGCACAGTTGGGCAAGTGACATCTGTGCACGTGTACAGTTGGGCAAGTGACATCTGTGCGCGTGCACAGTTGGACAAGGGACATCTGTGCACGTGTACAGTTGGGCAAGTTACATCTGTGCACGTGCACAGTTAGGAAAGTGACATCTGTGCACGGTAAAGTGCACAAGAGTCCATCTGTGCACGCCTAAATTTCGACGTGCACAGATGTCCAAGTACCATCTGTGCACGTGCACAGTTGTCAAGTGACAACTGTGCACGTCTAAATTTTAACGTGCACAGTTGTCCAAGTACCATCTGTGCACGTGCACAGTTGTCCAAGTGACAACTGTGCACGTCTAAATTTCGACGTGCACAGTTGTCCAAGTACCATCTGTGCACGTGCACAGTTGTCCAAATGACAACTGTACACGTCGAAATTTCGACGTGCACAGATGGGCTCCTGTGGTCTTGGACGTGCACAGATGGACGTGCACAGTTGTCCATCCGGCCATCGACGTGCACAGTTGGACACGTGCAAAGTTGCTACGTGCAAAGTTGTCCGTCACCCCATTCAGAGCCCCTCATGACTCTTGTATCTTTGACTAGTTCTCTCAGCCTTTCATCAACAATAAGGAAGTCAATTATACTTTATAATGTATGTATACTTTATAATGTATAAACCAAGTATTTGTAATAAAAAGGTCCTTTTCTAAGCATAACCTAACTAACTTTTCCCCGTTACAGTTTTTTTTGTTGGATCGCCAGATTTTTTTAGCACCCTTTCTGTATTCTGTGGGGGGGGGGGGGAGATGCAAGGAATGGAAACCGGTAGACTTACAATTGGTTGACCTTTTATGCTGAGAAGTTCACCGGCCCTCAGCAGCGTTGTATTAGGTAGAAGTTCCCATGTTTCGATCCGCTAATTCCCGGCCAACCTCTAAACGACAAGCCAATAACTCTTTTTTTTGTCGTATCTTGCATAGTATGGCCGTAAAATTGAATTTTTAGATTTTAAATTATTTTTTGTGTAATAAAAATGTGAATTTTTGATTTTTCGATACAATTCAGAAAGTCGTTCTGATAATCTTGTAGGGCGTTGAAAAAGAAACACTTTTCTTGTCCTGACTTTTTTTCGTATCGTGCGTTGTTTGGCTACTTTTCTTGTCCTGACTTTTTTTCGTATCGTGCGTTGTTTGGCTGAAAATGTTAATTTTCCTTTCTTTTTTTGGATTTTGAAAATGCCGTAAACGGTCTTAAAAATTTTCAAAATGCTCTCACTTTCTGAATTTTTATCCAAAGTGCCTGGCTAACGAACTCGACCTTTAGTTTAAGACACTTTAGTTATCGTGCTAAAAATCTAAAAATCTACAGACAGACAGACAGACACATTCGTAAAAACCTGTTTTTTGGGTTCAGGGGGTCTCAAAACGTGGACATTTGACAAAAACCGGGGGGGTCAAATTTTACACAAATCTAATACCTTCTCTAGATGAGAATGTAAAAATACCAATTTTCAAGTATCATGAGCAATATTGATGATTATTTTATGGTTTTAATCGTTAGAAATAGTATTGGGTACATTAGAACAATGAAATATTGTGAAAAAACACACACGAGATGAAAAACAAATGAAATAGGCAAAGTTTTGATGATAATGTGCCCACTTATCGGGCTGATTTTTTCACTGCTAATGACCTTTTTTACGGATAAAGCAAAAACTACACATCCTATCAAAAAGTGATTCCGAACAAATTTGTAGAACTTTCTTGAGTGCACAATTTTAGTCCAGTCATCATTTGTCGTATCTTGCATAGTTTGGCCGTGAAATTGAATTTTTGGATTTTAAATTATTTTTTGTGCAATAAAAATGTGAATTTTCGATTTTTCGATAAAATTCAAAAAGTCGTTATGATAATCTTGTAGAGCGTTGAGAAAAAAAACATTTTTTTTGTCTTGACTTTTTTTCGTATCGTGCGTTGTTTGGCTGAAAATGTTAATTTTCCTTTCTTTTTTTGGATTTTGAAAATGACGTAACTCTGAAAATTTTGATTTTATCGGAAAATGACATGGAAATAAATTGTGTAAATTTCCAAGTACTATGAACGGAAGCACATACAATTTTCAAATTTTGAAAAAAATGGTCTTAAAAATTTTCAAAATGCTTTCACTTTCTGAATTTCTATCCAAAATGGCTGGCTAACGAACTCGACCTTTAGTTTAGGAGACTAAAGAGTATACCAGAGAACAATCGAATCGATCAATTCTTTCGAAAGTTATCGTGCTAACAAACTAAAAATCTACAGACGGACAGACAGACTTACAGACAGACACATTCGTAAAAACCTGTTTTTTGGGTTCAGGGGGTCTCAAAACGTGGACATTTGACAAAAAACAGAGGGTCCAATTATACACAAATCTAATACCTTCTCTAGATGAGAATGTAAAAATACCAATTTTCAAGTATCATGAGCAATAGTGATGATTATTTTATTGTTTTAATCCTTAGAAATAGTATTGAGAACATTAAAACAATGGAATATTGTGAAAAAACACACAGGAGATGAGAAAGAAATGAAATAGGCAAAGTTTTGATGATAATGTGCCCACTTATCGGGCTGATTTTCTCACTGCTAATGAACTTTTTCACGAATAAAGCAAAAACTGCAAATCCTATCAGAAAGTAACTTATAACAAATTTGTAGAACTTTTTTGGGTGCACAATTTTAGCCCGGTCATCATTTGTCGTATCTTGCATAGTATGGCCGTAAAATTGAATTTTTAGATTTTAAATTATTTTTTGTGCAATAAAAATGTGAATTTTTGATTTTTCGATAGAATTCAAAAAGTCGTTCGAATAATCTTGTAGGGCGTTGCAAAAGAAACACTTTTCTTGTCTTCACTTTTTTTTGTATCGTGCGTTGTTTGGCTGAAAATGTTAATTTTCCTTTCTTTTTTTGGATTTTCAAAATACCGTAACTCTGGAAATTTTGATTCTATCGAAAAATGCCATTGGAATAAATTGTGTGAATTTCCGAGTACTATGAATGGAAGCACATACAATATTCAAATTTTGAAAAAAATTGTCTTGAAAATTTTCAAAATGCTCTCACTTTCTGAATTTTTATCCAAAATGGCTGGCTAACGAACTCCACCTTTAGTTTAGGAGACTAAAGGAGTATACCGAAGGACAATCGAATCGATCAATTTTTTCGAAAGTTAACGTGCTAACAAACTAAAAATCTACAGACAGACAGACAGACAGACAGACTAACAGACAGACAGACACATTCGTAAAAACCTGTTCTTCGGGTTCAGGGGGTCTCAAAACGTGGACATTTGACAAAAACCGGGGGGGTCAAATTTTACACAAATCTAATACCTTCTCTAGATGAGAATATAAAAATACCAATTTTCAAGTATCATGAGCAATATTGATGATTATTTTATTGTTGTAATCGTTAGAAATAGTATTGAGAACATTAAAACAATGAAATATTGTGAAAAAACACACACGAGATGAAAAAGAAATGAAATAGGCAAAGTTTTGATGAGAATGTGCCCACTTATCGGGCTGATTTTTTCACTGCTAATGATCTTTTTTACGGATAAAGCAAAAACTACACATCCTATCAAAAACTGACTCATTACAAATTTGTAGAACCTTTTTGAGTGCACAATTTGACTCTTCACATCATTCGTCGTATCTTGCATAGTATGGCCGTAAAATTGAATTTTTAGATTTTAAATTATTTTTTGTGCAATAAAAATGTGAATTTTTGCTTTTTCGATAGAATGCAAAAAGCCGTTATGATAATCTTGTAGAGCGTTGAAAAATAAACTTTTTTCTTGTCTTGAATTTTTTTCGTATCGTGCGTTGTTTGGCTGAAAATGTTAATTTTCCTTTCTTTTTTTGGATTTTCAAAATGCCGTAACTCTGAAAATTTTGATTTTATCATAAAATGTCAGAATAAATTATGTAAATTTCCGAGTACTATGAACAGAAGCACATATGATTTTCAAATTTTGAAAAAAATGATCTTAAAAATTTTCAAAATGCTTTCACTTTCTGAATTTTCATGCAAAATGGCTGGCTAACGAACTCGACCTTTAGTTTAGGAGACTAAAAGAGTATACCAAAGGACAATCAAATCGATAAATTCTTTTGAAAGTTATCGTGCTAACAAACTAAAAATCTACAGACAGACAGACAGACTTACAGACAGACACATTCGTAAAAACCTGTTTTTTGGGTTCAGGGGGTCTCAAAACGTGGACATTGGACAAAAACCAGGGGGTCAAATTATACACAAATCTAATACCTTCTCTAGATGAGAATGTAAAAATACCAATTTTCAAGTATCATGAGCAATATTGATGATTATTTTATTGTTTTAATCGTTAGAAATAGTATTGAGAACATTAAAACAATGCAATATTGTGAAAAACCACACACGAGATGAAAAAGAAATGAAATAGGCAAAGTTTTGATGAGAATGTGCCCACTTATCGGGCTGATTTTTTCACTGCTAATGACTTTTTTTACGGATAAAGCATAAGCTACACATCCTATCAAAAAGTGACTCGAAACAAATTTGTAGAACTTTTTTGAGTGCACAATTTTGGTCCAGTCATCATTTGTCGTATCTTGCATAGTATGGCCGTAAAATTGAATTTTTATATTTTAAATTATTTTTTGTGCAATAAAAATGTGAATTTTTGATTTTTCGATAGAATTCAAAAAGTCGTTATGATAGTCTTGTAGGGCGTTTAAAAAGAAACAATTTTCTTGTCAAGACTTTCTTTCGTATCGTGTGTTGTTTGGCTGAAAATGTTTCTTTTTTTGGATTTTTAAAATGCCGTAACTCTGAAAATTCCGATTTTATCGAAAAATGTCATTTGAATAAATTGTGTGAATTTCCGAGTACTATGAACGGAAGCACATATAATTTTCAAATTTCAAAAAAAATGGTCTTAAAAATTTTCAAAATGCTCTCACTTTCTGAATTTTTATCCAAAATGGCTGGCTGACGAACTCGACCTTTAGTTTAGGAGACTTAAAGAGTATACCGAAGGACAATCGAATCGATCAATTCTTTCGAAAGTTATCGTGCTAACAAATTTTACACAAATCTGGGAAGGGTACAACTTTGCACGGAGCAACTGTGCACGAGCCCATCTGTGCATGTCGTTGGCCACTGCTACAACTGTGCACATTATTGGCCACAGGCACAACTGTACACAGACCATCTGTGCACGCCTTCTTTTCTACGTGCACAGTTGGGAGTCTCCCATCTCTGCACGTGAACTGTTTGAGGGGTACCATCTGTGCACGTCTAAATTTCGACGTGCACAGTTGGGAGGCTCCGGTCTTTGCACGTTAACCGTTCCTGGGGTACCATCTCTGCACGTCGACATTTCGACGTGCACAGTTGGGAGTGTCCGAACTGTGCACGTCTAAAATAATACGATTGGATTTGAAAGCTGCAGGTCCACGTGCACAGATGGGATACTCCCAACTGTGCACGTGCACAGATGGGAGACTTCCAGCTGTACACGTGCAAAGATGGGAGACTCCCAACTGTGCACGCATCAATTAATAAGATATCATGCTTAACTAACAAGTCCGCGTGCACATATGAAGAGTCTGCGGTCTAAACCTGTTAACCGACATTTTATCCATTTTATACAGCGACGGAAAAACGTTTTCATTTTGTTGAAGAGCGCAATAACAATAATATACATAAGATTTATAACAATTCTGGTGAAATTAAACTTCTTACAGCGGTTTGAATCTGTAAGTATGTTATCTACAAGAGGGTCCCGCGGTCTTAGCCTGTTATCAGCAGGAGCGCGCTCCTGGTGCGCTGAAAATGTAAACTAGTTGTATCCTATAGATGAAAACTCGTAATTTCATGGAGGAAGAATTTCTGTTAGCTATATTAAGTCATAGGGTGACCTCTATATTTTAAAATTAAAACTAACAGAATTATAAAAGTAGATTTCTCATTTTATCGATCGCCGATAATTATTTCGTTTATTTATTTTCACTATTACTTTCAATGTAAATTGTTTTTGAAGATATTAAATCTTTGGTTGCTATGACTAACTTTCTCAATACATGGCGTAAAATAAAGTGTATTTCAGTATTTTTCTACATTTCTAATCCAGTTGCAGATGTTCTTCTTTGTCATATGATATGCGCGTTATATTTTGGCCGATCTATACTATATTCTACTCGATTAGATTAGATGAATGACCAAATATTTTTATTTTGTGAACTGATTAATTAATTATTAACTGATTCTATTAAAACTTACATTTTCTGGAATGTGTTTAGAAAGTTATTGATAATTCAAATTGACCGAAATGAGAGATCAAATTTGAAGAAAGAAAAACATCACGAAAAAATAATTTGAATATTTCAATGAAAAGTATAGATTTATGCTTAAATGATTATCTGAATTAAATTTTCAAAATTATATATTCCATGTTTAAAAAATACAAAGCAAAAATTATTTGAAAATGATAGTTTCATGCTTTTTATGTTGTAATCAGTTTATTTAATTATTGTTTAATTAATTTTGTTGACAAATTTGAATTGAATAAAGATTGAATTTAAATATTTTTTTCAATTGAGTAACATAAATTGATTGTTTACTTGAATGTTATTTAATTGAATATGGGCTATTATTTTTTAAATAAATGTACCTATAGAAAGGAAATCTCAAGTTTGAAGCAGAATATATCATGTAAAAATCATTTGAGTGCTTGAATGAAAATAATTATGTAATGCTTTTTATGTTCTGAACTGATTAATTAATTATTAACTGATTCTATCGAAACTTACATTTTCTGGAATTAGTTTAAGAGGTTATTAATAAATCAAATATACAAAAATGAAAGTTCAAACTTAAAAAATATATATAAAGTAAAAATTATGTGAATGTTTCAATGAAAATTATAGTTTCATACTACTTTTAATGATTTTAACACATACAAATCAATAAACAGTTATTTTCATTAAAACATTGGAATAATTTTCACTTAAAAGTTGATTTACATTTAAAGTACCTCTATTCCAATAATGTAATTTCTGGCAATGTTTGTGATGTTGTGGAATGATTATTTTTCTCAAATTACAATAAAAGGTTACTAATAAATCATGGTTTCATAAATTAAAGTGAAAATTCAAAAAAATGTGAAGTAAAAGTTATTTTAATGTTAAATTGTTTGATGCTTTTTATTTTGTGTGCTGATTAATTAATTATTAACTGATTCTATTAAAACTTAAATTTTCCGGAATTACTTTAAAAGGTCAATAATAAATCAGATTTTCCTGAATGAAAGTTAAAATTAAAAGAAAAGTAAAAGTTATTTGTATGTTTCAATGAATATTAAAGCTTAAAGCTTCTTATATTTTGTGAAATTGTTCATTAATTATTAGCTGATCATTTTTGTCGCCATATTAAATTAAATAAAGGTAAAAGTTCAGCTTTTTTTTTAGATAAGGTAACATAAATTGATAATTTAATTTAAGGTTATATAATTGAATATTGGATATAATTTTTATATTAAAAATTTCTTGATATTCAAAGTACCCTTATTGTAATTAAAGAATTTTTCAAATGTGCCTGATTTTGTAAAATTAGTATCTGAATTTAATTTTAAAAACTATATGTGAATATCCTTTATTTGTCCTGAAATTAGTATAAAATGTTATGAATAAATGAAATTTTTGGAACTGAAAGTAAAAGTTTGCAAGAATGTAAAGTAAAAATTATAGGAATGTTTTGATGAAAGTTATAGTTTAATGCTTTTCATTAATAATTTGTTTGATGTTGTGCAATAAGTATCTGAATTCTGCTTCCAGTATTATATTTACATATATTTTACTTTTCTATGGAATTAGTTTAAGAACTTAATATTAATTAAATTCAGCAGGAAAATATAAAGTAAAAATTATTACAATGTTGCAATTAAATAACTGTTTATTGCTTTTATGTTGTGAAATAATTCATTAATATGTACATATATTTTGATTTTTTCTGGAATCAGCTTCAAACGTCTATAATAAATTGAATGTATCGAAATGCATTTTCAAATGAAAAAAAAATATAATGTCAAAATTATTTCAATGTTCCAATGGAAATAATTGTTTAATGCTTTTTATGTTGTGAACTGACTAATTATATATGAACTGATTCTACTGAAACCTATTGTTTCTGCGATTACTTTAAACGATTATTAATAAACTAAGTTTCCAGAAATGAAAGTTCAAATTAAAAAAATTAATAGAGTACAAATTATTTTAATATTTGAATGAAAATTATAGTTGAATGCTGAATGAGAAAAACGAATATAAAAGTTAGCGCGCGCTTGCGTGCGCAAATAATAGTCTAGTGAATTAAAAAAGTTATTTACCGCTGTTTACGATCGCTTGTAAACAATTGCGCGGAAATCTTGTGTGTACTTTCGAGGCAACGTATAGGCGACACTGGCAAACGTGACGGCAATAGAGCTCCAAAACTCGATTCACACCTTCACACACTATGAAAAACACCCAGTCAGACTGTCCCCTCAGTCTTTTTATACGAGTTACCTTAGCGAAACGGATTGGAAACACAAATTGTTTTAAGCTGCCATAAGTAGTTAACAGGTTTAGACCGCGGACCAGTGCTGCACACGGAAAAAAAAATTTCATAAAATTTTATAGAACTAGTCATATAGTAGAGGATACGACGGGTAGTTTATTTAAAGTTAAAATCTTCTTGGTTTTACATTGCATCGAACTATTCTACAAAATTTAATACAGAGTTCTCTAAAATGCGGAAAACGTAGAATAGTTCTAGAAAATCTAAAAGTCCAGCTAATATAAAGTCTACATCGAAGAAGTCTCGAAACTATAGAGAACAGTTCTATAAAATCATGGCCGATTTTTAGCCTAAAAAAAATCTTTTTTATTATCATTATTATTATCATTATGCTTTAATATTTGTTCACATATTTAAGTACATAATTATTTACTATTACACAAACAATCACTACACAAATAATCGCACGCTATTAAAATTATTATTCGCTGTGGGCTCGAACCCCCTACCTACGCATTCAGAGCTCCTGAGAAAACCTCGCAGCTAACATAACTTGTAGTATAAAAAAAAAACTAAAATATAAGCTACAGCTGTGAAGGGCTGTTTCACAAATTTATGTGATTTGAAAATTCTAGGTTCATGATTTCGGAAATTTGAAATTTCTGGAGTTTTATATTTATAATGTCAGTAATTTCAAGAATATCATTGTTCAGATTTCTAATACTGAACAGATTTTAAGGATTCACTAAGATTTTCACTTTCTAGTTTCTCACGCTTAAGCCCATTGAATGGTCAAGAAACTTGTACGACGTTGTTCCTTTAAACCAGGCTACAGAGCTCAAAGCACGTTTTTCCGAAAAGGGTAAATTGGCCCTCATAATTTTCGTGACATTCAAAGCACTCGGTTGGAGCCTGGACCTAACGGGAAATCGTCATCTGGCGGACATCCACGTCTAGCCAAAGGGCGACGTTGCCAGAATTTTCATAATGTGCGTTTTCCTGCGAATTTCCCTGCTTGGCAACGTCTGAAAGGGCCCAAATGCACGGCTCGAGACGGGCTTCCTGGTCACCCGGGGGTCAGTCGCGTCAGAGGTGCAAGACGGTACACATATAGCACTTCGGCTTTGACACCTTGAACCTTTTTGTAATTAGACCGCGATTATTTTATATCACATATTCACTTCACAAATCTGTATCATTTTACAATATCCTTTTACAAAAAAATTAATGTTTAATAATGAACAGTCACTTTTTTATGATAACCCCAATGTACTTTAACACATGCACGTATCAATTTTTTGTGCGTGCAACCATTGGTCCTTCGTTTCCGGATATTTTACAGTAATTCAGCGTGTAAAATATAATTTTTCCGTGATAAATTCAGTGCCGTAGCAGTGATTATCCATGAACTTGTGAACTTTGAACTGTGAACTGGACTCATGAACTGTGAACTTGTGTACTGTGATCCTGTGTTCTGTGAACTTCTGAATCGGACTTGTGAACTGTGAATTGTGACTTTAATTTGTGACTGTGAATTTGGTGTGACAAATGGAAATCTAGTTAGCAGACTCTAACAGA
>CAKNXH010079867.1:0-67220 GCA_932178445.1 Andricus quercusramuli | reverse complement strand
AATATAGTTTTCAAACTAGAATGAAAAGATCTTTCAGAGTCAAAAAGAAAATGTAAAATTCCTATGTTGTTTTAGATACTGCACATTTCAATTTTTGTCTCTCGATAAATTCTGATAAAGGGCACCACAGGGTTTGAAAGTTCAAATACTCCCATCTTTAAAATAAAATTTTCGTTAAATTTTGTGAAATACGTGTCGTCTAAAATCCTTTGAAAAAAAGCATATTTCTTGCGAAAATGATTCTGTGACTTGAGCATGCACAGCCTGCCCGACTGGAAATGAATTCAGCAAACTAAAATAATAATAATACAATATTATATGAATATTAAAAATATTGAATTAGTTTCACTATCAAATCTTTTAAAATTACAAAATTTCATATCAAAAGCCTTGATAGTCAGTTTTAAATGTAATTATTTCATATTTCAATATGCTGAGTTGTTTTGTTTCAATGACAAAGAAAAATATTTTCTGTTTTTTTTTTTTAATTTTTGAATTCGTAGAATCGCAATAAAACAACTTAAAATTAAATATTGGGCACTTAAAATTCAACTCAAAGAAAAACAGAATTTCAAAATTAGAAGCCTTGAATGGTGCAATTTGAAAAATTGGAAGCATAGCGATCTTCTTTTGCATTATATTTCAAAATTTCCAACGTGATAATATTCCATACCTTGAGTTGAAGATTTTCACGAATGAATCATTTCAAATATATTTGATTGGAAGATTCAAAGAATGAATAAACATTCTAAATGACTGGTTAAAAGTTGAATGATTTATATTTAAAAAGTTGAAAATTATGGTTTGCTTAAAATCCAAACAGATAACAATTGTTTGATATGAAATTGAATAAATTTTTTCAATCCTGACTGGTTAACATTTTAGGGTTCTAAATTTTCATGTTGAATGCTGAACTTTCCATTCTTCTCTTTCAAAAGTATAATTTTGCAATTAAAATTGAAATGATGAAATTGAGAAAAGTACAATTGTCAATTGGAGAAATGTTAATTTTCAGACGATTTTAATTAACTTAAAATAATTTAAAATTTAAAGGGGAAGAGTATAAAAACGTTTGAACATCGCAATTCTAGGTATTCAAAAATTGGTCCAGTTCTTAATGAAGTTGAGATGTGCTTAATTTTCAACACTTCGTATGAGAAATGTTTTTATTTTTAATGCTGCGTACTTAAGATTTCTTTATTTCTAACATTTTTTTTAGAATTATTCACTTGTAAAAGTTTATGATTGAAAATTTTTCCAGCTTGTACTAACAATTTAAAATCCTGAAATTTCAGAAGCTTTGACTTTGAACAATTCAATTTAGTTTTTCACTTTTTAATTGTAGAATTGTCATCAGTTTTAATTTCAAATTGACGAAATTTTAAGTTTTCAATTTTAAATTATTAGAATTTGAACGCTTCGAATTATAAATAATACAACTCGAATTTAGTTGAATTTTATATGATCCAATTTTCGAAATTCTAATCTAAATTATTCAATTTTGAACAGTTTTGAATTGTCCTGTTTCCGAAGTTTCAATCTGAAATCTGTTTATTTCGAGATTCTCTAATTAAAAATAAAATGTTTTGATTATTAACGATTTGAAGCAATACTGATATAATAAAAACTCCTTTCTAATGTAAATGTCCACTTTTAAAATTTTTTTGTCAAAATTTTCGTATTTTGAGAGCACCTGATGAAAAAATTTTCATATTAAAGTTATTCAATTTCAAACTCTTCTATTAGGAAGTGAGACGAGTGAGATTCTTTTCTATTACATTAGAAATATTGTGCTTTTGTCCAAATTTTGCCTAGGTCATCTAAAATTGTTTGATTTTGAACGTTTTTAATTCAGAATCATTAAATATATACCTTTTTGAATTCGGAACGCTTTATATTTCAAATTATTAAATATTGTTTCAACAATTTGTTAATATCTGATATTTGACAAAAAATTAGAAACTTATTTTCACATTTTTTATTTTATTAATGTTATGAAATAAAGATCCAGACATTTACAGCTAGTTCATGAAAAATTTAATTTACAGGTTTCGGATTTCTGACACTATTGTCACTATTGGCCACTTTTTTTCAGTGATGATACTATTTTGACAGGAATGCTACTAATGTCACTAATTTTGCACGTTCCATCTTAAAATATTTTTAAATATTTTCGCTGATTGGTTAAAATAACATGTGCAACATGTCAAGTATATAAATATAAAAATATTCCCAACGGATAATATAACACAAATTTATTCATAATACTTCTAATTCATCTATTCTTTATTAACATATCAGGCCTCGGGTTATAAGAGATTTTCGATTTCCTTTTCGAAAACAGATTTTTCAAAATTGCACCATTTCCATTTATAACACTTATTGGCTGAACATTTTGAAGTTGAGAACGATCGAAATAAAATAATTTCAAATTCGAATATTAAAAAATGGACAAATGTACATTTCAACCGTACTGTTGCAAATTTGTATAATTTCCAAATAGAAGCCTAAATAATTCTCGATATATTTCAGCTTCAATATTGCATAAGAATTAATTATATTATATTGAAAGAGAGTTCAAATCAGCAATTTGATGAAAAGGTAATTTTCTTCATTACTAAATATATATCATCCATTATTCAGTTTTATAGTATACAATGAAATAAATACAAATTTGAATTGATATCTGGATATTTAACTATGAAGCGATGATCTACAAGTATTAGGAGGTTAAACCTAGATATCAAAATTTAGAAATTTAATGTAAGATTTAATTTTTAATTTTGAATTGAAAAAAAATTAAATGAAATTAATTAAATTTAAATTCGAATAATTAATTTTGAAAAATTGAAAAATTCAAAGTTTGAAACAGATTTTCCTTTTGGAACTCGATTCGAACAAAACAACAGGTACCCAATATCGCTCTCGTTTTTCCTTTTGGAACGTGCGATATTTCAGTTGCAGTTTATGGTGAGGGGGGAAGGGTTCCGGCATGAAGGCGACATTGCCACCTCAGGTAGTGCACCTGTCTTTTCAAAAGTGTCTAAATTTGTGGGACACAATGGCGACAAAATTATACCTACCGTTTCAAATCATCTTCAATCTTACTGGAATCTGTGAGATCCGTCATAAATTCGAACCTATTCATTTCTATTTATTACTTTTTACGGTAAGCTCGGTAAATAATAAAATTCTTCTACAATTTCCCAGTAGAGTGGGTCAAAAAAAAATACTTTTGAAATTTGATATCGCTACAACGCGTAAAATAAGCTTATTGGGGTTTTGAAAAAGTATAATTGATTTGAAATCGATCCACGTGCAGCTTGGTTACCCATACTCGAAAAAAAGGTTGAAAATTTTTCTTGTTTGCAGAGTTTTCAACTTATCTTGAGGTTGGATTTTTTTTACGTACCTGAATTTCAGAAGAATCCTTTCAATTTTTTGTAGATTTCAATCAATCATTTCTCTGAAAAATAATTCTCATTCACTTCGCCCCTGTTTTCGGAAAAAAAATTAATGGGTTTGTGAATAAAAGAATTTTTTTGGGTACTTGAAATATTTCCAGTGACAAAAATGCACAAGGAAAAAAATCGCCAAGACCAAGGAATCAAAATTGTGAATACAACAAATTTTAAAATTTTTGATTCTCGTATTCAATGAAATAATCTTCATAACTTGTGGATTAAACATTTTTCTAAGCACGTGTGAGCTTTTTATATGTAAAAATATTGTATTTAGGCTTAGACATAAACTAGAAAAGAAATGCACAAGACCCATTATTCGAGATTAGAATTACAGTAATTTATTTTTTATTCAATTCCTGGGCCTTGCCAATTTTTTTCTAGAGTATTTCTATGCTTGAAAATTCCAGACATGCTCAAGAAAATCATAAAATCACGAGTGAAGGCTATATTCTATCAAAGAACAAATTCCAAATTTTGGAAAACCACTGTAATTGTAATTTCGACTCCTGGGTCTTGCGCGTTTGTTTCTAGTGTATTTCTAAGTCTGAAAATTCCAAACATACAAAAAAATTCTGAAATCACGAGTGAAAAAATTTATGATGTCAAATACATAATTCCAAAATTTGAAAAATGACTGTAAATCTCATTTCGACTCATAGGTCTCGTGCATTTTTTTCTAGTGTATTTATATATTTAAAAAGTCCACAACTGCTCGGCAAAATCTTTGAACCACAAGTTAGAAAGATAATTTCACTAAATACAAAACACAAAATTTTAAACATTGGCTGTGTTTCCAATTTTGACTCCTGAGCTTTTGGACCAGTGGAATGAGACATGAAAATTGAGTCAATTTACGAAAATTCCGAAGGTCTTGAAAAAAATGGTACAGCTGTTTTTTTATATCTTAAACATGATCGGGTCGGCAATTTGTTTCTAAAAATTATTTTGCAAAATTTTTCCCCCATTGCTTCACGAAAATTCAGAACATTTTGCAAACTTGAGTGAGTAACTATAAGCTCAGTCTCTATCCTGTATTAAATTTTCAAAACGTTCGTGATGCGGCAACATTAATAATTATAAACAAACTACCATTTTTTTAGTCACTTCAGAACGAAAATACCGAAGGTTTTGCAGAATGTTGTTTCTGCTATTTCTCATTAAGAAGAAACTATGGTATGATTTGCAAAACTAAATACATAACGCAAATTATCGTTTTTCAAATTATTGTAACATTTTTTGCAATTCAAGTCCTAAAATTCCAGCGAAAATTGCAGAGGTTGCGTTTTTTGGTAGCAAATGTTATAAATATCGAGATCTGAAAATTATCAAATTTCTGCTAAACGTTGCTTGGCTGGCAATAATATTAAAATTGCAATTAAACAAATTAGTTACTTTTGTAAACTAGCGAAAAATTACAAACGATTCGCAAATCGTACTAAGTGATGAATAACTTATTACCAACGTCATATTACATTTGCAAACTGTTTACAACTTGGCAGCATTACTAATTATAAACAAATTATTATTTTTTTTACCACTCACCACCGAAAATAACTAAGGTTTTGCAATTCGACTCATAAAATGCCTGTAAGAATAGGAAATTTTGCGTTTTTTTTGCGAAGTGTCGGAATCTAAAAAATATTAAATTTGCAAAACGCTGCACGACCGATAACAATATTTAAATTGCAATTAAACAAGTTAGGTACTTTGTTAAACCAGCCGAAAAATACAAACCTTCCAGGTCCTGGAAGCTGGAATTACAGCACTGGCATATCGATATGGGCGTTATGTCATAATTGATTGCTTATTTTGTGCTAATTTATGCTGAATAAAAAAATTTCTGTGCCTGGTAACTTTGATCAAAAACTGGTCCGGTATGCGAAACTCGGAAACTATTAGTGGTATCAAATTCATCTTTGCGCAGGAATTAAGTGTTAATTATAAGTGCTCTGGATTCGTGCTATGCACAAAATTCGGGCACTTTTTCACCAAAAATGTGTAGCAATGCTGGTTTCAGAAGACTCTTGTATGAGAAACTCGGCAACTATTAGTGTCATCAAATTCTACTTGGCGCAGGAATTTCGTGCTTATTTAGTGCTTATATATGCCGCAAAAACTAAATTTTGTGCCTGGTAATTTTAGTTAAAAACCTGTAGTTGGAGTACCTGGAAAACTTGGAGTACGTATTAGTCGTCTTGAAATAATAATAAACGTAAAATAATTTTCATAGAAGTTCTAGATATCACTGACAGAGTCCTCTGAGAACATAGAATCGCACATGGGGATTATTCATTTGAACGATGTCACAATTCTTTATCTTGAAAGAAATTTAAAAAAGAGAGAACTCATGGAGTAACAAGATTTTTTTCATCATTAATGGATGGGACATTCCAGTATTTTTTCCTTAGAATGCGTACCTGAAGGGAAAATGTTGTATCTTCTCGCGTTTTGCATGAAGAAAGGTTTGAGAAGCGAAAATGACCTGATTTTTTTACACTGTTAGAAAAATCTGTATGAGATTTAATAAACATGTGTGTGAAGCAAATATGCACTACCGCTGCTGAAATTTAACATACAAGGGTGTAGTGAATTTAATATACATGTGTATTAAATTTAATATACAGGTCGGTATAGCAGTGTGCATGAAAACTCAAAGTGCTTTCATTTCTTTAAATCTTGTCAAATATTCGCAATTAAATTAATAATCTAGAATTCGTCGACTGAATTGTTATTTATAATGAAAGTGCGACGTACGGGTGGAACTTTTTCCAAAATCCAGTCTAAATAGTAGAAATTTAATGCTAGTACAGTTGATTGTAGGTTAGGTCTGTTATTTGTTTGCTGAATTGACTTTTTCGACTTAAAATCCAGTCATATTTTTGATTAACTGGAAGAAGGTATCATGTTTTATTATTTAGAGTCAAAAATTCATGTTGAACTTATTTTGAATTTGTGTAAAATGGAATTATCTCATTTTTTTTGTAAGTGATTAACATGAATGTATATGAAATTTAATATACACGCTCTTAATGGCGATTTCATATGATTAATATATTAATTTTAATACACATGGGTATATTAAATTTAATATTATTTTTAACAGTGTACGCTCTTGCACGTACGCAATATGATTTTTTCGTTTTTATGTGATATTTGGAGATTTAACATTAAATCTGGAACATTTCCGAAAATATTGCCATTGCGGAAAAAATAATGTCAGTTTCACAATCAGTGCCAAAAAATACATAAATAAATGCCACAAAATTCGACTAAATACGAATTTTATAAGTTTTTGTGACATAGTGTAATATAATGTGAATTATTAATAATAAAATTATTTTTTTAATCTGCCCGCTGCATGAGCGCGCTTCTTTTAGGTCTCGCGCTTTGCGTTCAGTCTTTGTTTTTCCGCCGCGGTCGTGCATAAACCGTTAAAAATTAGAGATCAAATAATTAAGATCTGTAATTCGGTGATTGCGCCCGGGACTTATGTTTTAGGTGAAAGTGTTTGCCGTTAAGCATTTCACTGTACCAAGCTTGTGCCGTTTTTCCATAAATTGAAATTTGTGATTTTTAATGCAATTTTTTGCCATTAAAACGCAAATTACGTGCCTTATCAAAAAATGATTAGAGCAAATTCCTAGATATTATTTAGGCAAACAATTTAGCACTAAACATTTTATTTGAGTTTGTGTCGTTATTCAAAACATCAAAATCTTTATCTTTGATATTATTTTTGACAATCAAAATAACACTAAATGGTCTGAGGACAATTTGTAGACCTTTCTGAAATAAACAATTTTGATTCTTAACATTTTCTCGTATCTCGTATACGTTTGCTGGAAAATGGAATTGCACATTTCAGTTTTATTATAGATTCTAATGAATGAATAAATTACAACATTTTATTTATTTGTTGATTAATTTTTTTATTGTTGAAATAGATTTGTTTATCTGAAGAATTTTATTTCCACATAATATCGCGAATTACGGATATTTTATGAATGCCATGGTCTATTTAATAAACTTGGAGAGTGCATATTTTTTCACTGCTCAAAAAATTTATTTTTGTGTGAATCCAACTTTTTAACGCAAAAGCTAGAAAATCAGTAAATTGAAAAGAATGAAGTTGTTTCAAACGTTTCGGCACACAATGGGAGCATTTCTGAAAAATTGGTCTTTCATTGTTTAAACAATAAATACTTGTTCAAACGAGGTATTATGTTATTATCGCGAATTATTGGCATTTCTAAATGCTTTGGCCTAATTAATAATTGTGAACATCTACCTCTGAATATACTTGTTATTTTTATTTACTCTTATTTACAAATGAATCGGTGAATGGTAGAGGGGCAGTTGTCCATTTTTATCGATTTTCGTTTTTTTGCATTTTCGGGTTCTAAATGTGCAGCCACATCGTTTCATGCTATAAGGACCGCATTCTACCACATTTTAGAGGCGTAGAGGCGGTTGGAAAGTATGAGTTTCCGAGGTTAGCATGTTAAAAGGGCAGTAGTCCAAGAAAAAAAACGAAGAAAACGTTCAGAGACACCGTTCGTCTACCTACCGAGGCTTCTTACTCCACGGGAAAAGTCCCCATTAAACCCAAAAAACTTGAAGACCTAAAAAAAATGCTGGATTACATTACAGGGGAATCCAGAATACTCTTTAAGGAAATCGCCTTCCGAAGGCCCACTCGGGAAGGCCAACAAGATATAGACAGTGATTAAAGACTGTATTAATTCAGTTTCACTTGAAAAATGATTGTTTGTCATAACAATCTTAGCTTTTCAACAATTTATCGAAAAAGCAACGAAAAAAGACTTGATTTTGGTGTAGCATGTTAAAAGGGCAGTAGTCCACCACCTTTAAAAAATTCTATAAAATAGGGAAATTGTATTAAAATTCTCTTTCCTCTTCAAATATCTCTCTGACCACTGGTTCCACAAATGCGTAAGACCTAATTAAGCAATTTGCCAATATTTTCGGAACGGGACAGTTTTTTTCGTTTTTCCAAAAGTCTGCTTTCTTGGACTACTGCCCCTTTAACATTCACCGATTCAAATGTACAGCAATGGGTGTTCACATTTTATTACTGATGTCATATCATCCAGTAAATGCAATTAATTTGCGATATTAAAAGATAATCATTCTTTAAGCCAGTGAAAATTGTTTAAACAATTGGCTGTAGGTTGAAAAATACAAGAAGTAAGGGAAAGTAATTGAATTTATTGAAAATAAATTGAAAATTGTAATCATGTTCAGATTAACTTACAAAAATTATTTTTAAAAACATTCACTTCAAAAAATTGTTCACACAATTCCTGAATCGTATATTGTTACTGTTTTTTTCTCCAAAGTTTTCCTTTTTTTCTGCACCGGCAGTTATTGTATTACTTTCGAAAAAATTTTTAAAGAAACGAGAAACCTCCAAAAAAAACCTCAGAAATTAACAACCCTGAATTTAGCTATACATATAGATTTGAAAATTGGGGAATTCAGTTAAAAAAAAGTAATTGCCCTATCAAAAAACTGAATACATGTCTAGATTTGTCTCGGCCATATCTCTAGGAGATTTCGAATTCTGCAAAAAAAATATATTTAAACAATTTAATTGTTATAAACAATTCGGAATTCAATATAAACAAATATATCAGTCTGAAACTAGTTTCAAGCACATTGGTAGATACTTCAATAAAATACCCCAGGAGTATTTTTATTCATCGCGAAAAAATGATTATTTATACAAATAGAATGTTTATAAAAAAATCACGTTTTCCATCGTTTAATGTACAATAACTTCAACTAACACTAAATAAACACAAACTTACTAAATATTGAAACCCTTTTTCAAGTCTAACAAATCACTCATAGAGAATGATTCATTAATTAAACATTGATTTTATCCCCTCCACTGTCACTATATAACAAAAAAGCCTTTGCATATACATTATTCGGACATATAGCTAGAACAAACTAAAAGCCGCAAAAAAATCTAAAGGTATTGTTTTATGCGTCTCCGCCATACCTCTAGGAGTTTTCTCAATCATGCGAAAAAAATGATTATTTTAACAATTATATTGTTTATAATATTCATCATTTGTTTAAACAAATATAAAACAACAATTTATCTCAAACGACAGCTAGATGATGTAACTCGAATATTATACACACCAAATAAATTTTTCAAAATGAAAAAACACGAATTTAAACATTGTTTTTACTGAAGACATATCTGGATTTGTCCCGGCCATACCTCTAGGAGTTTTTTTCAGTAATTCGATAAAAATAATTATTTAAACAATTATATTGTTTACAATATTCACCATTTGTTAAAAAAATATAAAACAACAAGTTGAAACGAATGATGAATATTATAAACAATATAATTGTTCAAATAGTCATTTTTTTCGCATGATTGAAAAAACTCCTAGAGATATGGCCGAGACGAGTCCAGATATGTCTTCAGTTTTTTTATAGGACAATTACTTTTTTTTAAAATAAATTCTTCAATTTTCAAATCTATATGTTCAGCTAAATTCAGGGTCGTCAAAATTATATATAATGCAATGAATCGTAGTATGCGTGCCACATTACGTTATAAAAAAAAAAAAAAAATAGTAAATCCGTTACAAACTGTTGGAACCCTTCAACTGTAAGAGAAAATTGTTTGGCAACATATTGAGAACCTAATCTATCGAATAAAAAAAAAGATCAGTTTGTTCAATATTATCAATTTTGCTTAGTAGTAAACAGTTTGCAAATCTAATATGATGTTAGTACTAAGTTAATTATCACTCAGCACGATTAGCGAAATGTTTCTAGTTTTTAGCTCGTTTAACAATGTACGTGATTTGTTCAATTGCAGTGTTAATATTGTTGCCGGTCGTGCAACGTTTTGCAAATTTAATATTTTTCAGATTTTGACGTTTTCAACATTTGCCATTCAAAAACGCAACATTTGCAATTTCTGCTGAAATCTTAGGAGTCGAATTGCAAAAAATGCAACATTAATTTTAAAAAAACGATAATTTGCGTTATGCATACAGTTTTCCAAATCATATAATAGTCTCTTTTAAACGGAAAGAAGTGGAAACGACTGGGGAGTGATAAGCAAAATAATAATTTGTTTATAATCAATAACGTTTTGCAATTCTGATAATTTTCAGATCACGAAATTTCTAACATTTGCTGCCCAAAAACGCAACCTTCGCAATTTTCGATGAAATTTTAGGAGTCGAATTGCAAAGATGTAACAACTTGAAGAACGATAATTTGCGTTATGTATTTAGTTTTGCAAATCATACAATAGTCTCTTCTCAATGGATAAAAGCAGAAACAACATTCTGCAAAACCTTCGGTATTTTCGCTCAGGGGTGATTAACAAAATATTAATTTGTTTATAATTAATAATGTTGCCGCATCACGACAATTGCCGCAAATTTGATACAGGATAGAGACTGAGTTTATAATTACCCACTCAAGTTTGCAAAATTTTTTGAATTTTCGTGGAGCAATAGGCGTAAAATTTTGCAATTTAATATTTTTAAATAAATTGTCAACCCAATCACGTTTTGAAAAATTTTAGATTATGTTCAACACATGAGAAAAAAATATACAATTTTTTTTAAGGTCTTCGGAATTTTTGTTAATTGAATAGCTATTTTCACTGGTCTATTTGGCGACTTTTTTCTAGTACATTTTTGTCACTGGAAAATTCTCAAGTACCCCGAAAAATTCTTTTCCATTTTGAACCCCGTTAAAAAATCTTCTGAAAACTGAGGTGAATTAGTTTGGAATTATTTCTCAGAAAAATGATTGACTGAAATCCCAGAAAAATTGAGAAGATTTTTCTGACCTTCAGATATGTAAAACAAAATTGAAACTCAAGAAAATTTAAAAACTCTGTAAACAAGAAATTTTTTAGAACTTTTTTTCGAGGTCAGGTAACCAAGCTGGCATGTCAATTGATTCTAAATTAATTATACTTTTTCAGGATCTCAATACGCTACTTTTCACGACATTGAAGTTTGCCACAGATATGGACTTGAAACTCGAAATAAAAAAAAGAATGATATAATATATTCACGTGACAAATAAGTTTAAGAAAAGTGATAATTAAAGTATTTCACACACATCCTAATTCATTTGAAAAAAATCAAGAAGTGTCTTCTTTCTAACCCAAAAAGTGACTACATGTAAATAATATTTTGTTTTGAAATCAAAATAATCCATTAAAATTCGATAGTCTGCTTGAATATGGAGTGAATTGGAAAAATTCTAATTTTTGACTTTTTACCATGAGTGGCATATCGTTGAAATCGCCAAAAAACGTCGACTTCAAATATAATATTAATAAATTAATGATTTACAAATTTTTTAAAATCATGTTCCGTATTTCATTCTCCATTAGTACAAAGGACCCCCCGCTGGGAAGGGTCCGCGAAAGAGATCTCAGAAGTGAAACAGGTGTAGAAAAGACTAGGTGAGGAGGTGGTTGTACCTGAGCTATTGAAACTGGACATTATAAATAGTGCTACTACACTAATATAATTGCGGAGTTCTCGAACAATAAAATTAATCTCTTGTCAGTTTGGGTTCCAGTTTGGAAATTTTCGATCTAATTTATTACTCTAAAATTTGAAGTTTTTCAACTTTGAAGACGCATAAACTCAATTCAAGAAACAAAATTATTTTGAAGATTTATAGTCTTCTTATATTATTGGGTTATTCTGAACGTATTTTTGATTTGCTTTTCAACTTCATTTTTATTCCAAATATTGGACGATTGTCCAGTTATTCTGATTTTGAAGGCCTTAACTTATAATTTGTTCTATTTTGAATACATTATTGAATTGATTATGGGAATAAATATTTTAAAAAACAAAGCCTGAGAGAAAAATTTCAATTCCAATACAAAGAGTGACCAGGTAATTTTAAAAGCTTATACTTTGGAAAAATGTTCATTTCAGGTCTTTATTTGTGAGCGTACATTTCCAGTTCAAAGAATTTGAAAATGAAGTTCTAAATAATCAATGAATAATTAATAATTGAAATTTTTGATTAGAAAAGTTTTCAGGGTGGCCTCCATTTTTATAGTTTCTGTCTTCTGGCTCACTAATTTCTCACTAATTTCAGATAATTTTTCGTGTAATTCAAATATAGTACTTTCAGATATTGTATATTTGAAGCGAAAAGGGGGTAGAAGGAAAAGTTATTTGCGAATGCATAGGCGGAAAAAGGGGAATTTCAAGAAAAAAAGAAGGAAACACTGTACAACGTGGCGGCTGGACGACTCACAGCGGGCTGAATGGGGAATTTACTATTCAAAATTACCCACAGCCCACACTTCTTAACTGATTTTCAATTTTTTTGTAGAAGTGATCAGTAATACTTGCACAAGAGCGTCCATGGATTATGTTTTCTAATTATTATCATTTTCTACTTTTTGTATAAATAAAGAAAGGGAGAGAAGAAGACATTTTTTAATTATTATTTTTTATCTTCGAATCAATGACTTCATTAATCCAATTCTCGAACAGGAGGAATCTCGCAGTATCGAAAGAATTATAAATAATTGACAGGATATAGAATGTAATTGTCGTAAACAAATTATATCAAGAAAATGTCTACATATTGAAAACTTTGCTTGCAAAGTATATTTGTAAGTTGAAATTGCTTAATATTAGCAACGGGATCATGTTTGATCATGAAAATTTGTTGTCCAGTATAATTTGTTTATCTTATAAACAAATTATGTTTAAAAAATGCGTAGTTTAGTGGCTGTTTGGCAGAAAGTAATCGTTTTTCTTTCTTAGTCCTTTTAAATTATATGACTGATATTATTGAAGATATTATGAATATTATGAAGAAATGCACAGTTTGACCATTCATACGTAGAAAGGGATCGTTTGTCATCATTGCCTCCAAACGATATCGCTGGAAATGTTTATTCATGTTCTCGAAGAATTAGCTGAAGCAATAATTTCATGATCCATTTGAAATTCATTCTGGCTCCACTTTAATAAATGGTCCAACTATGCATTTTTTTATTAAAATTTTTTTATGACATAAACAAATAATATGGATTGACAATATTTTGTCAGCAAATATCAGCACTCATGTGATTGCAAGACGAGTACAGAGAAAAACGGTCACTTTCTATCTCTAAATGCCCAAAGTGTGTACTTGTCTATAGAAAAAAAACAAATATTATCGATTGACAATTCTTGATCACTAAACATCACCACTTGCACAATTTCAAGACGATGAGAAAGAGAAACTATTACTGTCTGTCTATAAACGACCAAGTGATGCATTTGTTTATAAAATTTTTTTATTAAAAAAAAGTTATATGGATTGACAATTACTTGTGACTGAATATCACCACTTATTTAATTTGAAGACGAGTAGAAAGAAAAACGATTACTTTCTATTTATAAATGGTCACAAGACGCATATATTGATAGAATTTATTTCCAACAAAACCAAACAATAACGAAAACATCACCACTTGCGTAACGCGAAGATGATGTAAAAAGAACTATAACTTTCTGTCTATAAACGACCAGACTATGCATTTGTTTATAAAATTTGTTTGAAAAAAAGTAATATCGATTGGCAATTCCTTGTCACTACATATCACCACTTACGTAAGTTGAAGACGAGTAGCAAGAAAAACGATCACTTTCTATTTATAAATGGTCAAAAGATGCATTTATTGATAGGATTGATTGAAAACAAAAACAAATGATATCGACCGAGAATTCTCCGTCAAAAAACATCACCACTTGCGTAACTTGAAGATGATTAAAAAAAAACTATTACTTTCCGCCTGTAAACGACCAAACTATGCATTTGTTTATAAAATTAATAAAAAAAAAGTTATATCGATTGACAATTCTTTGACACGTAATATCACCACTTATGTAATTTGAAGACGTGTAGAAAGAAAAACGAACACTTTCTATCTCTAAGTGGTCAAAAGATGCATTTCCTTATAAAATTTGTTTATAACAAAAACCAATAATATCGATTGCCAAGTCTTCGTCAATAAACATCACCACTTGTGTAACTTGATGATGATTGGAAAAATGTATTACTTTCTGTCCATAAATGACCAAACTATGCATTTGTTTATAAAATTTGTTTAGAAAATAAACAAATAATATGGAATGACCAATCTTTATAATAACATATTACCACTCATATAATTTAAAGTTGCCAAAAAAGAAAAACGATTACTTTCTGCCAATGAACGCCTCAACTATGCATTTATTCACATAATTTGTTTATAAAACAAACAAATTATACATTACAACAAATTTTCAGGATCAAAAATGATCGAGTTGATAAAATGAAGCAATTTCAAGTTACGAAGATACTTTGAAGCAAAATTTGCGATATGTTTACATTTTGTTAATATCACTTGTTTATAACAATTAGAATCGATGAATCGAATTGAATATTCAATGAATTGATTAATCATGCTTGACTCTGGTTTTTTTTTCGATAAAGACCAAAGTAAATCACCCACCGACAATGAATACTGTGACAATATCGAAAATTGCGCAAAACACGAATCGATGACATTTTAATTAGCTGATAAAATTTGAAGATGATATAATTTGAAACAAAAAATGAAAGAAGATTTGGAAGATTGGTGAATATTCTCAATATTGAAGGTAATCTCGAATAAAATGCAACATTACCAAAACTCCCAACAGAAATTGAACGGCTAAACCGATTTTTTTCTATCTTTTTTTAATCGTCTCGTAATTATGTAATGAACCTAATGCAGCATATAAAAATTCAATTTATGCATATTTTAATAATTATCAATTTCGTTCAAGCGGCTCGAATCTTCAAAGGATGCAACAATGGAAAGAGCGGAAGATTTACGAGCGACCCCCTGGGTTCAGCATGCTCGAAAACCGTCACGGTGAATTATCGTAAATTCTATATACATTTGCAGAGCGTCTGTTTTAGGTTCAACGGGGGTACTTTCCCGGTGGCGGATTGCTCGTTTACAGGCGCAGAAATAGAACATATTTTCGATTAATTAAAAAAACACAAAAACAAGACCATTTAAAAAAAAAGAGCCATTAATGTTAGGCACTATACCCTTCAGATTATGTGGTTCAAATCTTACATTGAACGATTCATCCGTTCAGCGGGATTAATGTCAAAACGAATACATGGGCTAAAAACCAGTCTCGTCGAAGCGCCTTAGTTATGTTCTGGTTTGGAAAAATATGCTCTCTTTGTGTAATCTACACTTTTTTATATATGAAGAAATACAGTTGTCGATGAGCATCAGCAAACTTTGTGCAAGAAATCTATTGGCTTTTAACGATATAATAAGTACAATCAGAAAATTGTTGTGTCATGAAGGAAAATACAGAGATATCTTTTGTCGTATAATAGCTGTAACATTTTTGATATTTCAAGTACATTTAAATTGTTTATAAATTTATAATTTTCAAATTGATGATGACACTATTCAAAATTCAACCAATGTAACTTGAAATTGCGAACTCAAAGTTTATTAAAGATAAATATTTAACATTCATAGTTTAAAATAAAACTCAGTGCTCAAAAATTGTAAAGATTCAGGATTGACCAATTTTTTTTAACAGATATCAATTTCAGTTATTTTCATCTTTATCTATTTTGATTTTACACAATACAATTTTTAATTCTTCAACTTCAAATCGTTTTATATTGAACATTTTCTTTAGAACTATTATTTATTTTAGAAGTTTTCGAAGAGAATATTTTTCAAATTGAAATTATTAATTTGTCTGAATCTCAACAAAAAATCGGACAATTTTGGATTCCTTTGAAAATAATTCTCCCTGGACAAAAAATAATGTGAAACATAAATGCTATAAAATGATGCCAATGTTTGAAATTGCTTGATTTTAAAATTCTTAATTCGAAATTTCTTATATTTAATCTGAATTGATTCAATTTAAAACTGCCTATCAAGGCTCTAATGAGAAATTCTGAAATGTTTAGTAGCAAAATTGTCATGAAATTTTTAATATTTGAATTGGCATCTACTTCACTGTGAAATTTGACATTCCAAACCTCCAAAAAAAAGAAATTTCAAACCAAAGATTTTCTAATTAAAACTTTGAAAGTGAGTAAATTTTAATTTCAAGGCCTCAAAGATTCGAATGTTTCAGAATTACGCATTCCAAACTATAATTTTAAATTCAAATTATATACATTTTACAGATGGTAAATATATATTAATAATAAATATCATATCATATAGTATTAAGTAATATTTGAAGTGAACGGATAGATTTTTGTACTCAAAAATGTCAAAATAGTGTCATAAAATTTGTCATGGGGGGAGGGGGATGAAGAATAGGAAAAAGTATGCTTACGTAATACTTGAACGGCCTCTTATGTCTATTCCGAATTAAAAATTGTCTAATCCGGAATAAAAAAGGATGCATGTTTCAAATACATATCTACAATCACACAGCAAAGGTACGCTAAGCAACAAATGACCTGATTGTTCAACGAATGCTTATAAAAAAAGTCGCATGGTGATATTTTCGAAAGAAGAATTTGAGAAAACCGCATTCAGATATTTTTGAGACGAATTTAGAGGTTTTTTCAGTTTTCCGACACGACTCTTACTTTCTTCTAAATTATTCACATTAGTTTCCAATCCATATCTACAAGCACACAGCAAATGTCCACTAAGCAAAAAATGCCTCAATTTTTTAACAAATGGTTAGAAAAAATAAAACAAGAAAGCCACATCGAGATACTTTCGAAAGGAATTTTTCAATCCTACAATTACTTTTTTCATAACAATTGCAGAACTATAAATAAAAATGTTTAAAATTGTTGAAAGAAAAAAACAAAAAACAAAAAAAAATCTACATATTTTGGAGACGAATCTAGAGGTGTTTCTGTTTTTGACTTAGTTTTTTTTTTAATAATTGCATTCGTTTCAATTCCATATCCGTGGCAAACTTCAATGTCGTTACTTTTCAGCAAATTAAAACTTTATTGAAGCATCCTACCGCTACTTGTTGCTTAAATATTCGCCTGTTTGAAAAAAATAACAAAATGTCTTTTAATTATGTTGACGGATCGTCCACATATTACATGACACTCTAAGGGGGGGGGGGGGGGGAAGCCCCCAAATTTTAAAAAGGCACAAAGGAGTGGGGTTTGCAAAAGTTTTTTGAAGCGTGACACAGTTTAGATAAAAAAATAAAATTTTTAATCCTTATCGATACATTAAGTACAAATATCATCGTCACAAAAAATTGAGTAGTTGTATTCTAGACCAGAAAGTTGAATTTTCATGCCAAAAAGACAAACTTTTAACCAACATGATTATTTTTAGCCAAAAGAGATGAATTTTTAGCAACGAAAAATTACTTTTCTAATAGACAAGATAAATTTTGAAACTAGAAGAAGAAATTTTCAACAAAATACATAAAGTTTCAACTAAAAAGGATAAGTTTTCAAACAAAAATAGGAGGGTTAAATTTTATGATAATAATTTTAAAAAAATCAATTAACTACTAAATGGTTGAAATTTTAATTTAAAATAATTAATTTCAAACAGAAAATAAAATCGTTCAACTCTTATTTAAAAAAAACTAATTTACAATAAAAAGGAAGAATTATCAACCAGTTGCATCCAGTAGAAAATGAAGATTTTTTGACGAAATAGTGGAATCCTCAAACAAAATGATGAATTTTCAACAAAGAAGATTAATGTTAAAACCAAGAGAACGAATTTTCAAGAAAATACAAGAATTTTCTAACAAATAGTTGAATGGCAAACTTATTAGGGCTAAATTTACAACCAAAAGTGGAATAATTATATTTTCAAATAAAAAAATTAAGTTAAAAAGAAAGAATTTCCAAAAAAATACTTACGTTTGCGAAAAAAAAGTTCAATTTTTAACAAAAAATATAAATTTTCAACATAAAAGTTAATTGACGACCAAATAGCAGCATTTTCAACTGATAAAGAGATACATTTTCAACGAAAAGTGGAATAAATAATTTTGCAGATAAAAAAATTAATTTTCAACCAAATAGTTACATTTTGATATAAATAGTCAAATTTTCAACCAAAAATATGAGATTTTGAGAAAAAAGTTAATTTACGACCAAATGAATAAATTTTCAACTTATCAGCGATGCATTTTTAACCAAAAGTGGAGTCAAACTTTTTAGATAAAAAAATTATTCTTCCACAAAAACAAAAGAATTTCTAAAAAAATAGTTATTTTGAAAAAAGTAGTTCAATTCTGAACGAACAATATTAACTCTCATCGAAAAAGTTAATTTACGACGAAATAATTGAATTTTTAATTAAAGAAGATAAATTCTCAAACAAAAATAGAATAATAAAGTTTTCAGTTAAAGAAACAAATTTTCAACGGGAAAAAAGCAAATTATCAACCACTTAACTCCAATGGAAAATGATAAATTCTTGACAAAATAGTTGCATCCTCAAAGAAAATAATGATTTTTTAACAAACAAGAATAATGTTACGCATAACCAAAAAAAAAGAACTTTCGAAAAAAATTAATTGTCGACCAGAAAGTTGAATCATAAACCTGTGAGGGATACATTTTGAACCAAACCTGGACCAACTTTAGAAGTCATGTTCTTTGATTTTCTTCAAATTCAGGGAATATGTTTACCTACCTAATAGTACTTAATCGACAAATTTATAGACCACGAAAACCACCCCTCTCCAAGTGATGGGGGTGACATTTTCAACCCCAACGCCTGCACGGGTATTTTCAAAAGCTTGTAACTTCCTTTCTATTTTATCGATTTAAATTTTTTATGAGGGTTTTCGAAAGGATATTTCTCACTCTTTTATTATATTTTATTAAAGAAAAAAACGAAAAACGTTTTAAGCAATTCTTAAACAATTTAATTGTTTATTTAACTTTTTTTAGCAATTTGGGGTATTTCTATTTTTTCTAATGCTCTCAAAAGAAAGCTTGACCTTTTGGCTTCAAAATGATCCTAAGCAAAAAAATGGTCCAGTGAATAGTTTCCGAGATATAGGCCCCGATGTGAAGGCAATCCTAATGCTCGTGCTCAGACGCAATCCTTTAGCAGTCCACAGACTAGTTTGCAAGTCTACCATTCTTTCAACGCATTCAAGTTCATTCCGAATTACATTAAATCAGCTAATACATAATTTAAGAATGCATTTCGGTGGGTCGGAGGAAGTTGATTTATTTATTATTTGTTATAAACAAATAAAAAATGCAAGCCACCCTGTTCAGAAGTGATGTTGATTTTTCTCAGTATGAATGATTCCTTACTATTATAGTTCGTCAGTTTACAATAATTATTGATTATTCATGGATATTTCATGAATAAGTGCCCAATTTAACCATTGTTAACACATAAACAGTGCATTTTCAAATGAGTCAACTACAAATTATTAATTAACGCCTCTCGTCAACCTACGATCTGTAAAATCACAGTCTCCAGAGTCTACCACGTGGAGGTGGCAGTGCGATTTTAGACTCCTTCGGGGTGCTTAATTCAAGTGAGTCCCCTCTCCTCTTACTATTTGGGGTGCTTGTTTTTTGTGAGTCCCCTCGTCCCTCACTATTCGTGGTGTTTAATTTTTATGAATCCTCTGGCCTCTCACTTCACAGTGTTTTTTAATTGGTTCGCCTTTTCTTTTCACCATTTTTCTTTTCTTTTGAAGTACTCTCCCTATTCAAGGTATGCTTAGGTTTAGGAAAAATGTCACTCTTCTCATCATAGGAAAATCGTTTAAGGTTCAGCTCTCCCTTATCATTAGGGGTGAAAGCATGGTACTTGAGAGTACCGGGTATTGTGACAGAATTACTGAAACGATCTGCTAATTCCAATGTCATTGCTGAATGATCATCTTTAGAACTAAAGGGTACAACTGTTTCCATGCGATGGAATCGGAGAAAATTTAAAGCGACTTGCATCAAGAGCCAGCTTGCAGCGTCCAGCAGAGAAGCAGATTCTAAGTTCTCATGATTTATATAAACGGGCCAGAGAAAATTTAAAGGAAACAGTTGTACTCTTCTGTTCTAAAGATGATGATTCAGCAATGACATTGAAATTAGCAGATCAGTTCAATAAGTATGTCACAATACCCGGTACTCTCAAGTACCATGCTTTCACCCCTAATGATAAGGGACAGCTGAACCTTGAACGATTTTCTTATGATAAGAAGAGTGACATTTTTCCTCAAACTAAGCGTACCTTAAATAGGGAGAGTACTTCAAAAGAAAAGAAAAATTGTGTATAGAAAAGGCGAACCAATTAAAAAACACTGTGAAGTGAGAGGCCAGAGGATTCATAAAAATTAAACACCGCGAGTACTGAGAGGCGAGGGGACTCACAAAAAACAAGCGCCTCGAATAGTAAGAGGCGAGGGGAATCACTTGAATTAAGCACCCCGAAGGAGTCTAAAATCGCACTGCCACCTCCATATGGTAGACTCTGGAGACTGTGATTTTACAGATCGTAGGTTGACGACAGGCGTTAATTAATAATTTGTCTGTAGTTGACTCATTTGAAAATGCACTGTTTATATGTTAACAATGGTTAAATTGGGCACTTATTCATGAAATATCCACGAATAATCAATAATTATTGTAAACTGACGAACTATAATAGTAAGGAATCATTCATACTGAGAAAAATCAACATCACTTCTGAACAGGGTGGTTTGCATTTTTTATTTGTTTATAACAAATAATAAATAAATCAACTTCCTCTGACCCACCGACATGCATTCTTAAATTGTGTATTAGCTAATTTGATGTAATTCTGAATGAACTTGAATGCGTTGAAAGAATGGTCGACTTGCAAACTAGTCTGTGGACTACTAAAGGATTGCGTCTGAGCACGAGCATTAGGATTGCCTTCACATCGGGGCCTATATCTCGGAAACTATTCACTGGACCATTTTTTTGTTTAGGATCGTTTTGAAGCCAAAAGGTCAAGCTTTCTTTTGAGAGCATTAAAAAAAATAGAAATACCCCAAATTGTTAAAAAAAGTTAAATAAACAATTATATTGTTTAAAAATTGCTTAAAACGTTTTTCGCTTTTTTTCGTTAATGAAATATAATAAAAGAGGAAGGAATATCCTTTCGAAAACCCTCATAAAAAATTTAAATTGATAAAATAGAAAGGAAGTTACAAGCTTTTGAAAATACCCGTGCAGTCGTTGGGGTTGAAAATGTCACCCCCATCACTTGGAGAGTGGTGGTTTTTGTGGTCTATAAATTTTTCGATCAAGTACTATTGGGTAGGTGAACATATTCCCTGAATTTGAAGAAAATCAAAGAACATGACTTTTAAAGTTGGGGCCAGTGGCGTAACTAACAGTGTTCCATGTGTTCCGGGAACACGGGCCCCGCAAGCTAGGGGGCCCCCAAAGCCATGGCACCAGGGCCCCCACCAATGCAGAAACAATTGCACATTTTTCATGCACACGCTTCTTAATCGACAGCAGTTGAGAAATAATGCCCAATGAGTAGTTTAAGTATAAACCAAAATCATTAATTTAAAACAAAACAGTACATTTATGAAAAAATATTTGAATTTTCTACATACAATAAACGGAATTCCAACAAAATAGTCACATTTTCAAATTAATAGTTCAATTATCAACAAAAAATATGAATTTTCAACAAACGATAAATTCTCAAGCTGTTAGTCCACTTTTCTACAAAATTTTCAAATTTTTGAGCCAAAAAGGCGAATTTTCCACATAAAAGTTCATTTACGACTAACCAGGTGAGTTTTAAATTAAAACCATGTATGTTCAACCACAAAATGCATTATTTACAATGTAGTTCAACTTTAAACTAAGTGGTTGATTTTTCTGCAAAAAAAATGTATTCTTAATAAAATATGCTGTTGAAATATGTTGGATAGGTAGTATTTCAACCAAAAGAGATTTTAATTTGAAAACAAAAACAGTTGAATTCCACTAAAAAACGACAAATTTCGAACAAAACAGCTGTATTCTCAATCAAAACGGAATAATTTTCAACCAAGCAGTTAGATTTTCAGTCAAGAAAATTGATTCTCAACAAGAAAAAAAGAACTTAAAATTTCCAATGAAACAGACTAATTAAAAAAAATAGTTTGAAAAAATTGACTTTCACCATTAACAAATTTTTTTATTTCCGATATTATATCCTCCAATTTGGATTTTTGAAGCCTGATACCAAATTCAGACTCAGCGACCTTGAAAAACTTACAATTACTCATTTGCATAAAAATTCAACGATTTTCAAATTTTGGTATCGGCCATTTTAAATATTGGAATTCTGATACCAAATTTGAATTCAGCGGCCTCAAAGACATGAAGATACTCATTTTTATAAAAATTGAATCATTTTCAAGCTTTTATATTCACGATTGAATCTTACTCTTTGACAGTTTTCAAATTTCGGCCGGCGAAAGGCACCTACCGATTCACTGAGAGTAAATGCAGTGTTGCCAAATCACGGAGGTGGGAAGGTGTGCTTCTTACCTGTGATTGGATTTATATATGCTGGAGGTGAGAACGTACAGTTTGTATCTGCTAGTATGCGACACTAGCGCCGGTGATATATACCCGAACTAGGTAGGCGATACTGCTGATAAACGATGAACGTTGTCGCCTCCGAACGTTTTTTCGCCAAATGCTATAAAAGTCCATCTAAAATTGATTTACATCGAAAAATAGGCAGAACGTTGTCACCTCCGTTTTCGGCGGCGACAACGTCTAGTATATATATATTTTTTAGGTGACAACGTATAGTCTATACATATACACACATATATATATATATATATATATATATATATGTGTGTGTGTGTGTGTGTGTGTGTGTAAGAAGGCGGTCGTCCTTGGGTCGCTCCATGTCCTCAGGGTGCACGAGACTTTCGCCGGATCATCGTATAGAATTCGCGCTGACTGTAACCACCCACCTAACTATACCCGCTCTCGGTGAAATCCTGCGGTTGTCCTTATGACAAACTTTTAACTATATATATATATTTCAGGGCGACACCATGAGCCCTCTCCTCTTTTGCCTCACATTATTGCCACTATCTCTCGCACTTCGCCATTCCGAAGGGTACCTCTGTGGCAAACCTGTAAATCGAAAGCATAAAGTAACTCATGTATTTTACATGGTTATAGAAATGCGCCAAGGTTAATTTGAAGAAAGGAAAACTTAACGGCATCCTCGAAGATCCTGAACTCGTTGACAGAAGCGCTATACGACACCTTTGCGCTGGAGAGATGCAGATACAAACGTCTCCTCCGACAGATATGGTCTTCCGAACTGTCGGCGAGAAACAAAGTATCTGCAACGAACATGCTTGCCGTCCCAATAGTACTCTATTCATTTGGAGTAGTTCCGTGGATGAAGGACGAGCTCAGATCCCTCGACATCGGGTCCCAAACGGTTATGCACATGAACAAAAGCATTCACCTTGAGTCTTCTGTTCCACGACTTTACATCTCACGCCGTCAAGGTGGCCGTGGAATACTGAATCATGAATGTCTTCACAACAGGATTATTCTGGGTACAGCACATATTGTCGCAAATGGACAAGATCCTCTTCTTGAAATGGTCACAAAACACGAAGAAGTAGGCAAAGGGGCGTTTCTTTACAAAGCAGCAGAAGAGGCTGCTGAAACACTCGGCCTTGACTTCAATATCAGGGGTGAGCGAAATGCATCAGATCTTATCCATCTTGAATACTCACCTCCTGAAGTCCCGGATTAAGAAAGCATAGGAGAAAAACTTCCGCGAAGAGCTCCTCGACAAGAAGATGCACGGCATCTTCCACAGAAATGTGGAAGATCAGTCGATGTCGTATGAGCTGACGTTTGCTTTCCTTAAATCACCCGGATTGAAGTCGGGCACAGAGGGCTTCATTTTGGCATGTCAAGATGGTGTCATTTCCACTCTAGCATACCGTCGCCACATTTTGAGCCAAGATATTCCCGATGATAGCTGCAGAGCGTGTCATGAACACCGCGAGCATCTAGGACACATACTATCTAGTTGTCCAGCTCATGCGGGAACAACCTACATCCAAAGACACAATGCGGCACTGAGAGTGCTTTATTACCATCTCTGTCACTCTTACGGCATTAGCCCAAATACCTCTCCGCTGAACGCCTCTAGAGAAATAGAGTCAATTGTCGAAAATGGGAAGTGCCGCATATATTGGAACTTCATATTCTCGACAATTGTTTCTGTTGCGCACTCGAGGCCTGACATGGTTCTTCTTGACTTCGAGAAACGAACCATGTTCGTTATCGAATTTTCGGCACCAGCGGACAAAAACGTCACAGCGAAGGAGAAAGAAAAGAAAGAAAGGTATAAAGACCTTATGAGGGAGTTGCGACGGTTATACACGGAATATTCTGTTAAGCTAATCGTCCTGATCATTGGCGCTCTTGGAGGTGCCAAGGTTTCACTTGTTAATAGCCTGAAAAGCATCCCTGCGTGTCAACAAAATGCTGAGACACTTGCAGGGAGAATGCAGAAGGCGGTCGTCCTTGGGTCGCTCCGTGTCCTCAGGGTGCACGAGACTTTCGCCGGATCATCGTATTGAATTCGCGCAGACGGTAACCACCCATCTCACGGTCGTGAGACGTGGTTACAGCTGAAATTTTACCGCGATTTCGCTGGGAGCGGGTGCAATTTTTCAAATTAGCACCCGCTCCCGGCGAAATCCTGCGGTTGTCCTTATGACCAACTTTTAACTATATATATATACAGGGTGTCCCAGACTCAAGTGTCCGGACTTATATAGCCGTATAAAAATAAAAAAAATAAATCGAAAATTCCTTTTCCAAAAATCAGTTGAAGTTTTAGTTTTTTAGTTATAAAATATTTAAGCTGGTCCAATCAGGAGCGCCGTATAAACAGCCGTGTGTGTTAAAAGTTTGTCATAAGAGCAACCGCAGGATTTCGCCGGGAGCGGGTGCTAATCTGAAAAATTGCACCCGCTCCCAGCGAAATCGCGGTAAAATTTCAGCCTGTCGAGAATATGAAGTTCCAATACATGCGGCACTTCTCATTTCCGTCAATTGACTCTATTTCTCTAGGAGCGTTTAGCGGAGAGGTATTTGGGCTAATGCCGTAAGAGTGACAGAGATGGTAATAAAGCACTCTCAGTGCCGCATTATGCCTTTGGATGTAGGTTGTTCCCGCATGAGTAGGACAACTAGATAGTATATGTCCTAGATGCTCGGGGTGTTCATGACACGCTCTGCAGGTATTATCGGGAATATCTTGGCTCAAAATGTAGCGACGGTATGCTAGAGTGGAAATGACACCATCTTGAAATGACAAAATGGAGCCCTCCGTGCCTGACTTCATTCCGGGTGATCTAAGGAAAGCAAACGTCAGCTCATACGACATCCACTGACCTTCCACATTTCTGTGGAAGATGCCGTGCATCCTCTTGTCGAGGAGCTCTTCGCGGAAGTTTTTCTCCTGTGCTTTCTTAATCCGGGCCTTCAGGAGTGAGTGTTCAAGATGGATAAGATTTGATGCATTTTGCTCACTCCTGATATTGAAGTCAATGCCAAGCATTTCAGCAGTCTCCTCTGCTGCTTTGTAAAGAAACGCCCCTTTGCCTACTTCTTCGAGTTTTCTGACCATTTTAAGAAGAGGATCTTGTCCATTTGCGACAATATGTGCTGTACCCAAAATAATCCTGTTGTGAAGACATTCAAGATTCAGTATTCCACGACCACCTTGACGGCGTGAGATGTAAAGTCGTGAAACAGAAGACTTAAGGTGCATGCTTTTGTTCATGTGCATAACCTTTCGGGATACGATATCGAGGGATCTGAGATCGTCCTTCGTCCATGGAACTACTCCAAATGAATAGACTACTACTGGGACGGCAAGCATGTTCGTTGCAGATACTTTGTTTCTCGCCGACAGTTCGGAAGACCATATCTGTCAGATGAGACGTTTGTATCTGACTCGGAGAGTATCCTTTATGGATGTTACGTCCTAAATGCGGCTTTGTGGCACGCTCAGGTATGTATAGGTCTCTCCAGCGCAAAGGTGTCGTATAGCGCTTCTGTCAACGAGTTCAGGATCTTCGGGGATGCCGTTAAGTTTTCCTTTCTTCAAATTAACCTTGGTGCATTTCTCTAACCCGAACTCCATTCCAATCTCTTGAGTGTACACTTTGACCATTTTTAGAGCTAGATGTAGTTTCTCTTGATTTCTAGCATTGATCTTAAGATCATCCATGTAAAATACATGAGTTACCTTATGCTTTCGGTTTCCAGGTTTGCCGCAGAGGTACCCTTCGGAATGGCGAAGTGCGAGAGACAGTGGCAATAATGTGAGGCAAAAGAGGAGAGGTCTTATGTTTTCCAGATAAGATGGTAAATCTGGTTTTCCAAAGCGGCATTAATCTCTCTATGCATCTCACGATGTGTGGATGAAGCTTTAAGCTTTCCAACAGACAGACGATGAGTCTATGGGAGGTTGACTCAAAAGCTTTTCGGTAATCTATCCAGGCGATAGATGAGCAGGTTCTCCCGATATCCTGCTACGCCTTTCTTTGAGCCACGTTGTTCATACATCTCTCGCGACGCAGGTTCAATTGTCCGAAGAATCCTATCATTTAGGATGGCTGTGAAGATGTGATACCGTGTGTTCAGGCAAGTTATTGGCCTGTAATTCTTAGAGTCAGCTAAGTTGCCCGTATTCGGCAAGAGCACTGTGCGCCTTTCCACCAATCACTCCGGAATAGGCTCTTCCGACTTTAGATTTGAGGTGAAAATTCGGGCCAGATGCTGGTGGGTCGAATGAAACTTCTTCCACCAGAAGGTCTTGATACCCAGTAACGCCAACTTTGGCATGTTGAGCTACTGCGCTTGCCGGGCGCAGCGGCCCTCATTGGTTGCTGTTGGCGCGCGATTTAAACCGGGTGTAATTAACAATTTTTGAAATTAAAATATATTATTATTGTGAATTGCACATTAATATCAGAAATTACCTAATTTGTAATTTAAGGTTAGAAAAAAATAATAATTGAACACCCTTTTTTATCGAAATATAAATTTATCTTTTGAATTCGAAGAAAATAGGCTATTATTAACGAAATATACGCATGAGTATTTTTTTCTAACCTTACATCGCAAATTACATAATTTCTGATATTAATGTGCAATTTATAATAATTATCTACTTTAATTTCAATAATTGGTAATTATACCAGGTTTAAATCGCGCGCCAACAGCGACCAATGAGGGCCGCTGCGCCGGGCAAGCGCAGTAGCTCAACATGCCAAAGTTGGCGTCACTGTAGATACCATCTGGTCCCGGAGCGGAATAGTTCTTCATGCCTATTTATACGTTTTTCACCTCCTCGGTAGTGATAAATGGGCATTCTTCCTCAGGTATTATGAGTGCATTGCACAGCTCCTTGAAGCTATTTATGTTCTTTGAGTCTTTTCGAAGTGGATGTTGCACCTCGTAGACGTCTCTCCAAAATGGTTCGACCTCCTCTGGTTTAGGCGGATGGTCGACAGTAATTAGAGGGTCTTGGAAGAGTTTAGACTGATCAGATAAAAATTGTTGATTTTCACAACCTTGGCAGTGAAAGTCCTGCCAGATGTTATGTAGTCAATCACACACTGAATGCGGGACGCGTACTGTCTAGCCCAGCCTATCTTTGTGCTGAGTTGATGCATTCTTCTTTTGGTTTTATGATCAACCGTTGGTTTTGTTTTACGGCTTGCATCTGCCAAAGTTCTCGCTGCATTGTACACACCACAACTGATAGTCCAGAGGTCGGATTCTTCGGAAAAATCTACACGAAGTTCATCATCCAATTCAGTCAGATCTTTGGGCTTGGGAGAAACCTGAATGTGGATGTTTCTCCGGGTCCTGAAGCATCGTTCTTCCTCTATCGGATGCCTGTTCGCGTTTGGTCTCAGTGTCGCCTCTCTTTCTCTGTTGCCGGCTTGTTCTGACTGCGGTTGAGTAGGTCCTTCGCTTATATAACCTCTTTTCTGGAGGTCACGGCATGGTTTCGCAGACGTTGGTGCGAAAAGTGTGAGAGATCTGGATTTTTCTCGCACCACAGAGCATGCAGTCGTGCCACGTAACCTTCTCGTTCAAGGACCATACTGGCATCGTTGCACTCCAGCAGGCTGTCATTGAGTTGATCCGTCCACTCAAAAGTAACACGATTCCGCCGGTCAATCGCATAGACTCCGTCTTGATTGGCTCCCCCAAATGTAGGGTAGTCGGTATTGTTGTTCGACCCATTGTCGGGATCCCTGCGCCTTCGATTTTTTTGAACCGCACTTACTACGACTATGTTTGGTGCTGTCATTGTTGTTCCCACGAACAGCTAGGGAAAAGGGTTCGTCCATCCTTGTAGACAATGGGAAGTGGGATTTTTGTTGAATGAACAAATTAAAAATTGTCGAGTGGTCACTCGGGCCTCGTTAGAAAGAGAATATCTGTTCTTGTCATTCTGATTTTGAGTGGAGCAAATGCCCACTCGTTATAATTGTTTACTAAATTGAAATACCAGCCATGGGCTTCTTGGATCAATTATATCAGTGGTTAAGCTTAAGATGTTGATTTTCTCATACCTCACCTCCCACTGCGTCCTCCCCTTACTCTTCCCTTCTACTGGAGTTATCGGGCAAATTCATTGTTTTATTCATAGCGTTAATACATGCTTTGGTAGTTTTGATTGCTGAAAACTACCTGGCGCCCTTCAGGTATCTCTTGGACTCGTTCGGAGTCCAAGTTTCAATTAGAGATGTGACGAGCACATATGCTCACACATACCGGCAGAGGCCTACGACGGGTTGCCGCTCGCAAGGCGAACTCTCGAGCGCATGACCGCAGGGACTGACTCTCCCACCACGCTCACTCCCACTGACCGACCTCTGTCACAACCAACTGCCTTAAGTACAAAACGGGCTAACGGTAAGGCATTTGAGTCGGGTGCGAGTCACCGAGCAGATCGGTGAGCCCTCACCCGGTGAAACTCCAGCCGACGTGTATGGTTCTCGTGGTCGATAGGCACTCCTATGGCCACGCGAACCTAGTGCGATAGGTAATCGATGGGTACTCCCAAGGTTTCCCTTCTTCACCGAAGGCCGCTTCCGACACCGACTCTTAAAGTGAAGACCGATTAGACAGAACCGGCCAGACAGCCCAGCTAGCCACACCGAATTCACCGAAGACCAAGTTACGCCGTAAGCATCTCATCTGTCCAGATACGGCTGAACAGAACCGCCCGCTTCCGGCGAAACACCGACTACACCAACTCTTCAAGTGAAGACCGTATACCGGTTACACAAGCTAGTCCAACCATGCCTGGAGTATCCTGGGTGTACGAACTCCATAAAGACGAACTAGAAGACGAACTACGCCGACACGAACTGAATCCACTCGGAGCGGTGGCAGTTCTCCGCCAAAGGTTGGTCACCTTCGTTAGAGCCAACCCTGACCTCTATAGTCAGAAACCCACCGACCCACCAGAGTACAAGGAGGACTTACATCGACGGACCCGCTATTGCCCTTGTAAAAAGGGAAACGACAACCGGGCCGGGCCACAATAGACCCTCACCCGGCGCGATACTCACCACCACCACAAGAGCCCAGAATTTTTATTCAAATACTAGTCGGAAAACTAAAACTAAGAGGACTAGTCGATCCAGGATCAGTATGCTCCTACACCATCAACAACACAATAGCCCTCATGGCAGACGGTTCCGAAGCACCTCTTGGAGACTGCCTCTCCGGAAACTTAAGAGCGATGGGAAAACACATAAACGCCGAGGTATCAATACTCCCGAATCTCAGACATGTAGTTCTACTAGGAATAGATCTACTGACCCCCTTGGGACTAGACATCCGAATCAATGGAACCCAGGTCTTTCCACCGAAACATCACCGCCCTAGGGAAGCCTGCTGCGCCAAAGGACTCATACCATTGACAGAACTCAACACAAGAGAAAGAACCACGGCCGAAAAGTTCCTCAAAGACCAACTGCAAAGACTAGCCACCGTAAAAGGAGTCACACTGTTCGCCGAACACCAGATTCGTCTAGAGGATCACACGCCTTTGAAACAGCGATACCGGCCCAGAAATCCAGCCATTCAGACTATAATAGACAAAGAGGTCGACAAAATGTTGGAGGAAGGCATCATCAAACCATCAAGAAGCCCCTGGAGTTCACCCATACTCATCACTCAACGGAAGGACGGAAGGCCAAGATTCTGCATAGACTCATGACGCCTGAACCAGGTAAGCAAAAGAGAGACAGCAAACCACTTACCGCCTTTACAGTACCAGGAAGAGGCCTCTTCGAATTGAACGTAATGCCTTTCGGCCTACACACCGCCCCCTCAACATTCCAAAGGCTCCTAGACCGCGTCCTAACACCCGATATGTCCCCCAAAGCTTTCGCGTACCTGAACGACATAATCGTCTGCACCCAGACATTCGAGGACCACATCCAAGTGCTCAAAACCGTTTTCAACAGACTTCACGAGGCTAAATTGAGACTAAATATGGAAAAGTGCCAGTTTTTCAGATGCGAGCTAAAATACCTCGGCCACGTCGTCAACCAAAAAGGACTCCACACGGACCCCGACAAGGTCGCAGCTACAGAGAGCCATACACCACCGAAGAACATCAAGGAAGCCCGCAGATTTCTCGGTATGATTTCATGGTACCGACGTTTCATCAAAGACGTAGCCAAAGTCGCAGCTCCACTCCACCAACTCCTTAAAAAGAACGCGAAATGGCTATGGACTGAAAAACACCAAAAGGCCTTTGACGAACTCAAGACTAGGCTCACTTCAGCACCTATACTCGCCTGCCCGGATTGGTCCAAAGAATTGGTCCTACAAACGGACGCTAGCCAGGAAGGAATTGGAACCGTCCTTACCCAGACACACGGAGATACGGAACGAGTAATCGCTTATGCCAGCCGCGCAATCAGCAAAACGGAAAGCAATTACTCAACCACCTGGCGAGATGGGCCATGGAACTGAGCCAATGGGACTTTGAAGTAAAGTATCGCCGCCAGGATTGGTACCACAAACGATACAAGGCCGTCCTGGACAACCCTTTCGAAAATCCGGACTACTACATCCGAAACAACCGCCTATACCGACAAATTTTGCACACCTTTGATTTCAATGACTAGGAACAGGGTGAGAAATGGAAGGTCTGCGTGCCCCGTTCCGATCAACAACGAGTGTTAAGAGAAGTCCACGACGGTTCAACAGCAGGACATCTAGGAGTGGCCAAAACTCTAGCTCGCCTCGCCAGACATCACTACTGGCCAGGGATGCTCCGAATGGGAGCTCAGCATGTGAGAAACTGCGAAAGCTGCGAAAAATTCAAAGCAGCGCAACAGGCCCCCGCGGGAAAAATGCACGCAACCAACGTAGAAGGACCATGGGAGATGGTCAGCGTCGACCTTATAGGCCCATAACCTCGTTCATCCTCAGGAAACACATGGCTACTAGTTATGCAGGACCGTTCTACCAAGTGGGTAGAAGTCCACCCTCTAAGAAAGGCATCAAGCCCAGCAATCGCTACCAGCATCAAGAACAAAATCTGCCTCCGACACGGATGCCCAGCAATAATCATTTCAGACAACGGCCGACAATTCACGGGGAAGGAAGTAGAAACCCTCCTAAAAGAGATGCACATAGCAAACCGACTAACACCACCGTATTCTCCTCAATGTCATCCAGTAGAGCGTGCAAACAGAGTTATTAAAATCATGATCGCTCAAAACATCAAAAAATCACACAGGATATGGGTCCACCACCTCCCGGAGCTACAGTTCGCACACAACACCGCAACAAGCACTTCTACAGGATTCTCACCGGCCAATCTGAACTACGGGAGAGAATTACGCACACCGGGCAGCCTAGCAGACGAAACAGCATTTCCAGCCACAGAAAAACAACAACATCGTCTTTCCAAGATAGGGGCTGCACTAGAGCTCACACGGAGCCGAATTGCTCGAAGCTTTCAAAAGCAACAGGGCCACTACAACTTGAGACGCAGAGATTGGGCCCCCTAAATAGGAGACAAAGTGCTAAAGAAGACGCATTTCTTGTCAAATAAAGCGGACGCATTTAACGCAAAACTAGCCCAAAAATTTGAAGGCCCGTTCACCGTGGCTAAGAAAATTTCAAGCACGATATTCGACTTGAAAAACGATAAAGGAAGCATGAGTCGACACGTACACGTAAAGAACTTAGTACCATTCAGAGAGCAACCCCCACTGACCGAGCCCCCAACCCTCGACTCCCCACCACCGCCGCAAACCGAGAGCACCGACCGCTTCACACCGTCACCGCAGTAACAAATCAGACACCGAGAGACATGGAGGAAGAAATCCGTAAACTGGAAGCGGAACTAGAGGCCGAGAACTTCAGGAGGTTCCAAGAGGTCGGCCCGACGTACAGACAGAAGCCGACAATCGCAAGCGTAGAGTCGGGCGTTTTCATTCGAAAACACAGCCGAACCAATGTGCCAACCGGGAAGGCTCACCAAGATATCCTCTGCGCTCAACCTAAGACCAAACCAAGAACAATTAGACCTTGGCAGGCACCCAAACAAACGCCGAAGGTAGCCGCGGCACCAGAACCACCCAAGCCTGAGGAAATACCGTCAAACAGAGACCCAGAGACGAAGATCATCGGATCAACGATCGAGAAACATCTACCGGGACAGGGGGTGCCCCTGGGCACACTACGTCGACGGACCCTGCACAACGGAAGAATCTACAAAATGCGTTTCGCCCCCAACAGAGCCCTGCGTTCTTTTAGCTCCATTCTTTCAAGGATATTTCTACTTCCGTTCATCCTCGTAAATTTCGCTCTCCGAAGTGGGGGGGAAATGTGACGAGCACATATGCTCACACATACCGGCAGAGGCCTACGACGGGTTGCCGCTCGCAAGGCGAACCCTCGAGCGCATGACCGCAGGGACTGACTCTCCCACCACGCTCACTCCCACTGACCGACCGTTACCACAACCGACTGCCTTAAGTACGGAACGGACAAACGATAAGGCAGTTGAGTCGGGTGCGAGTCACCGAGCAGATCGGTGAGCTCTCACCCGGTGAAACTCCAGCCGACGTGTACGGTTCTCGTGGTCGATAGGCACTCCTATGGCCACGCGAACCTAGTGCGATAGGGAATCGATGGGTACTCCCATGGTTCCCCTTCGTCGCCTAGGACTGACCGTTTCCTTGCATGCTGCCCGAAGTGTACGGTTCTCGTGGTCGATAGGCACTCCTATGGCCACGCGAACCTAGTGCGATAGGGAATCGATGGGTACTCCCATGGCTCCCCTTCGTCGCCTAGGACTGACCGTTTCCTTACATGCTGCCCGAAGTGTACGGTTCTCGTGGTCGATAGGCACTCCTATGGCCACGCGAACCTGGTGCGACAGGAAATCGATGGGTACTCCCATGGTTCCCCTTCGTCGCCGAGAACTGACCGTTTCCTGACATGCTGCCCGAAGTGTACGGTTCTCGTGGTCGAAGGGCACTCCTATGGCCATGCGAACCTAGTGCGACAGGAAATCTATGGGTACTCCCATGGTTCCGCTTCGTCGCTGAGGAATGACCGCTTCCTGACTAGCTGCCTGACGTGTACGGTTCTCGTGGTCGATAGGCACTCCTATGGCCACGCGAACATAGTGCGATAGAGAATCGATGGGTACTCCCATGGTTCCCCTTCGTCACCGAAGACCGACAATTCCTGACCGACCGGCCGAAGTGTACGGTTCTCGTGGTCGATAGGCACTCCTATGGCCACGCGAACCTAGTGCGATAGGGAATCAATGGGTACCCCCATGGTTCCCCTTTGTCACCGAAGGCCGACTTATACTGACCGACTGGCCGACGTGTACGTTTTCTCGTGGTCGGTAGGCACTCCTATGGCCACGAGAAAAACCTAGTTCGACGGGAAATTGATGGGCAACCATATGGCCTTTCCCCTCCAGCACCGGAGTCCGACCTTTCCCGACCGACCGCCCGACATGTCCGTTTCTCATAACTTCCGTCGCGATTCGCACTACACCCCGCCGTCGAACTAAACCACATTGTCTCCATGCGTGTTCACAGTATCCACACTAAACATTGCAGACACGGGGAGGCATCGCATCCCGCACACACACACGCACACCCACACGATACCGAACGCACTTTCATGTACGCGCTACACACACACTCTCACATCTTCGAACAATTGTACACACGCGCACCGACGAACATCCGCACACACACACACACTTCCATGTACGCGCTACACACACACCCACACATCCTCGAACAATTGTACACGCGCGCACCGACGAACATCCGCACACACACACACGCACTCCTGTATTTTTCAACTCAAACCTTATTATGTATACATACATTCTTTTTTATGTGATTTATTTCTAAATAAAACGAGATACTACTCTTTTACTCAGAGGAAAACTGTCTTTCTATCCTTAAACCAGACCCTGGCTTAGGCTGAAGCGTCCGATAGGATAGGTTAGACCAATTGTAGGATATTTCACATGGCCCCCAGCGGGGGGCCACGGGAAACTAGACCGTTACAGAGATATTAAATTTTACACAATCAGCAAAAATTAGGCTTATAAATGACGCCCGATGCATGGGCTTGGGTGACGCAGAGGGAAGTTTCGAGGGATTTGGAAACGGAACAAAATGGAATTTGAAGTTCCAATTCCAAAATCAAATTAAAATTAAAATTTTGAAAATGAGAGTCGTGAGAATTTTATGGGAACAAATGAAGTTCCAATCATAATGGTAATTGTTTTGAAGTTTGAGGTGACTGGTGATAAGAGAGAGTGACTCACCACACATGAATCTGATTTGAATGGCGATTCAGCTGTTGACGAACAGCACCGATGAATTAAATTCTACCAATTAGAAATGAATTTTAATTCTAAATAATTTTGAGAAAAATAAGTGAAAATATAAAAATCGAATTAAATTATTATGAGAAACAAATAAAATCAAAACGGAATTGAAGTTTGAATGAATTCCATTTTGATTTAAATTAAAACAAGTAAACTTTCCTTTCGGGAGATGGAACTAAATAATCAATTGTTTTTGAAAAATGGAAATAAATTTTGTTTAATGGAGAATTAACAATTTTACAGACATTTGAGGAATTTTTATTGACCAGTCAATAATTGTTTCTTTGTCCTTGGTAATGTATCAAGGACAAATAGACAAGCGACCCTAAGGTTTCATAAGTAGCGACCCCAACATAACCTCAATGACAACGGGAAAATTGAACCGACAAAATTGTTTGATCATGATTATTGGTGAAATTGACTCAGAACCAATCTTGGAAATCACCTCAGGCTTCAACAATTATATTTGCCTGGATTGAAGTATTCCGCCAGGATAATGGACAATATCATTGAATGTATTATGTTGTATGTGCATGATAAATTTAATTCTAATTGATTATGTTTACCTTGATTATTGATGTGAATATACTTTGAATGTTGTTTTTGATTATGGTTTGAAACTTTGATTTTTTTGTGTACTTGGAAATCTTGAATTGTCTGTGAAATTATATATCTATTTCAAATGGCGGATGAGCGGGATATTAAAATCCCACCTTACGTGTTGTCGATGTCGGGGGATGACTTCAGACGACATTTGGGCGAAAGGGAGCTTGACCTATCGGGGTCAATCAAGGTTACTGACCCAGGCCATACGATACCTGCCCTTCAAATTTAAAACTTTCGGGATTTTATATAATTAATTCTAAAATTCCAGCTGAAAATAAAAGTGGTTCAAATATTAAATTCTAGGAATTGAATTCTCTCAAGAGTTTAGATACAATGATTATTTTAAACAAATTCAAAAAGAAAATAAAAACTTTCCTATCACACTTCGATGTCAAACTTGAGAATAAATTCAGGAAACTAAGAAATCTAAAGAAAGTCAAAATAACTCTGAATAATAATTTTGACATGTTTTCATAAATTAATGATTGAACTTTGAAATGTAAATATTGCCTAATCAATGACAATAATAAGATTGAATAAATTAAGTCTGAAAAGAAACATTGTTCATTGAGATCCAACACATAAAAAAAAAATATATATATATATATAAATTCTGACAATGCTGCGGAATTTGATGATAAAAATTCCTCGAGGTGGTAAAGTAAACTAAAAAAAAATTAATTGAAAATCAATTAGTCACGAATAGTTAGGATGTTCTCGCGTGGTTGTAGTACTGCCGGTGGTTCGCCTATGCTGATGAGCTTTTAATGTAGCCATCAGGGGGCCATACAGTTGATCCTGCACGTTGTTTACATTCTTCACGTGAACAGCGACACTGAGAGACGTTTGAATTATTTCTTTGAATTCAACACTAAAAGAGGTCGCGAATAATTGAGATGATCTCGCGTAGTCTATAGTACTACCATTGGTTCGCCTATGCTGATGAGCTTTCAATGTAGCCATCAGGGGATCATGTAGTTGATCCTGTACGTGGTTTGCATTCTCTACGTAAGCAACGACAATGAGAGACGTTTCTAATTATAGCTTTTAATTCAACAATAAGAGGGGGCGACTGAATGCAGTCAAGTGTAAATACTGTTCCTCGAGGAAGTAAATTAAACTTCAAGATTAAATTACATGTTGGACACTCAATGAAACAATGATAATTAAAAATGAAGAATTGAACAATAATAAAATCAATCACATCAATCATCATAAGAATTAAATCATTTTGAGACCCTTACTGATCGGATCGGTCTATTTAGATGACTAAATTACTTAAAATAAGAAATCAATTCAATTCAATAAAAATTGTTCTTAGACATCAATCTTCTTTTTCGATTAATCCCGTCAGAGTCTCTCCGTTCTGCGAAAAATCTTCGCAGCCCTCTTGGAGAGGGGGTGGACTTGCCTCCATGCGGATTATTTGCGTTCGGCAACTGGTCTTACAATTTCAACTAAATCCTCCTTGTAGCATTTTGAATTCGAGATGCTCACCAGGGTGAATTCAGAATATCAATTCAAGAATTCCTCAGCTAATAAAGGAAAGTATAGGAATAATAACAATTTATTATCTGATTTCGAGAGAAGTGGGGTAGGCATTCAGCTTAAATTATCATTAATAATAATAATAGTAATTAAATACTTTCAATTCATTCTTGAAAATTCTCAAACAATAAAATTTCACATGCTAATGCGAATAAGAATGTAGGTGGAAGATATCACACCCGTCCGGTTATTGATTGGATCAAAATAAATACATGTGACCTCTCAGAACAATTCTCTATTATTATTTACGGTCAAAAATTGATTTTTTTGGTGTCGTTTCCTAGTTGAATACACCTGTGTATGATGGTGTATGGAACCGGGGTCTGGCAATTATCAAGCTTCGGGCCTTAGAGTGTATAATAAACTGAAAATAAAAGTCCATGAGCAGGGTGAGAGAAGGGTTGCTATCTGGGTTCGCCCCAGTGGGCCGAATCTTGTGAATGGGGAGTTGTGACGGGGTATTTGATTACCCGCACATAATTATGATAAAGAATTGATAACTTAACCTAAATTAATATGCGGTAAAAAACCTAAAGCAACGAGTCGAAACTTTTGACTAGTTTAATCAATTTTAAAAATCTCAGGTGATGTCAAATTATAAGCTCACGGATACTTGCCAGACACCAGAGTTCCACTTTGATGTTTTTAATTTCGAACATTTAGTCTGTTTTTGTTTGTTTGTTTTTTTTCATATTCTTTCATCTGACGAGCTGGAGTGGGGTAGCACTCTACCCTCGCCTTTACTTCGGAGACGGCGATACCTGCACCGATTTCCAACAACAGATAATCTTTGGTCGATAATCCACGGGCATATGTGATTGGATGGGAGTCCCTTTCATGCAAGAATGCCAGGGAACATCAGGACTTGGATACGAGGGTGGAGGCCAATTTTGACATTTTGTCAACAACCTCGGCGGGCACAACGAGCAAGCCGAAAGATCTCGGACACTAATGCGAAAATCGGGCATCGTGGCGACATCTGGCGGTGCGCCGAAGCACTAACTGAGGGCCTCTCACTCCCTCCCAAGAACCATGCGCACGGCTGCGTTCCCACCCCCTTCCAGCAAGACGGAAGTAACCGCTCCGTTAAGCATTCGTTGCTCTACGTTCCGATCGAATGGTGGTTTTCGATCATGGACGCATTTCGGAGGATTGAGATAGGAAAAATAGCTTGTTGTTACTGATTTGAAAATGTTCACTGGCGGCAGAGGTTCTTGGAGGGGATGGAGGAGACTCTCAGGTTGGTGATTCTTTTCCTCACATTGTCAACTTGACTGTAAAAATATGTAGTTTCATTGAAAATGCCGAAGTTGTAGGCATTCTGCGGGAGGCTCGGTAATTGCCTCGCCCTCACTTATCATTGTTAATGTTGGGTCTTGAGGAGTAGCTTCAGTGTATTTTGTTTGTGTCTCTCAAGGATCAATGGGAAGTGGGATTTTTGTTGAATGAACAAATTAAAAATTGTCGCGTGGTCACTCGGGCCTCGTTGGAAAGAGAATATCTATTCTTGTCATTCTGGTTTTGAGTGGGGCAAAGACCAACTCGTTATAATTGTTTACTAAATTGTAATACTAGTCATGAACTTCTTGGATCAATTATATTAGTGGTTAAGCTTAAGATGTTGATTTTCTCATACCTCACCTCCCACTGCATCCACCCCTTACACTGCCCCTCTACTGGAGTTATCGGGCAAATGCATTGTTTTATTCGAAGCGTTAATACATGTTTTGGTAGTTTTGATTGCTGAAAACTACTTGGCGCCCTTCAGGCATTTCTTGGCCACCGAACGGGTCCTCGGGTTGCGGATAGAGGGTCCCCGTACCAAGGATTTCTGCTGAATATGGTTAAAGTAATTAATAAGCAGTCGCGGACAATTTTCCAGGGATGGTCCCGAAGGCATAACCCCTAAGCGAAGGTGTGAGAACCGTGCCGAAAGCTGCACGGCACCTGGGTGAGGTGTCTTTAACGGTGTCTCTGGGATACCAGCGACCTCTCAGAGTATCAGCCTTATCATTGCACGCGGGGCTCTACAAGGATGGACGAACCCTTTCCCTAGCTGCTCGTGGGAAGAACAATGAAACCAACAAACCAAAAAAATGTTGTAGATGCGGTTCAAAACGATCGAACGCGCAGAGCACCCGACAATTGATAGGCAAACAATGCCGATCATCCTAGAGTTCGGGGTGCTGAAAATAATTTAGATGGAAACACGACGACGAACCGGCGAAACGCCCACATTGAGTGGACGGATCAACTCAAGAATGACGTTCTAGACTGCTACGATGCCAGTATTATCCCTGTTCGCGGAAGCCTTATGGCGCGTATGCATACTCTGTGGTGCCAGAAACACCCAGAGCTTCAACACGTTTCGCATCAGTCTTTGCGAAATCAAGCCGACTACCTCCGGAAAAATGGATATGTGCGCGGAGCACTTCCTCAACTGCTGCTTGAACAAGCTGCAGACGAAGATTAAACGACATTAAGACCAACCGCAGAAAGCAGGCACCTTCCGGAAGATGATTAGCTTAAAAATGACACGTAAAAGATAATGTAGAACAGTCAAACTTATTTTGCGCGAAGAGCACAAGGACGCCAGTATTATTGACGTTTTCAAAAGCCGTAGATATAATAATAAACAAAGGATTTACGAGGTTGAATTTTCGAGAGATTTAACGGTGTTTATCGGGTCGTCAAATTAGAAGCTTGAAAATGATACGTAAAAGAAATTGTAGTAAAGTGAAATTTATTTATCACAAAGAACACAAGGACACCAATATTATCAACGTTTTCGAAAGCTGTATAAATAATAATAAACAAAGGTTTTGTAAGGTTGAATGTTGAAGGGATTGAACGGTGTTTATTGGGTCGCATTCATACATTAAATGATGTTTATGAGGTTGGCGAGATGAAGAGATTTTGTATGAAAGGATTAATGAGGACAGTCTACTGAGACGTTTACTACCAATTTTTCAGTTTTTAACCTTCTCGTAAATGCGTGGGAGGGAAATTACATATAAGGTTGTTTATGAGATTGTCAAGTTACAAGCTTAAAAATGACACGTAAGAGAAATTGCAGAACAGTAAGACTTATTTATAACGAAGAACACAAGGACGCGAATATTATTAACGTTTTCAAGAGCCGTAGAAATAATAATAGACAAAGGTTTTGTAAGGTTGAACGATTAAGAGATTCAACGGTGTTTGTCAGGTCTTCAAATTAAAAGCATCGAAATGTCATGTAAAAGAACATTTTGAACAGTGAAATTTATTTAGGGCGAAGAACAAACGAACTCCATTCCAATTAACGTTTTCAAACATCGAACAAATAATGATAAGCAAACGTTTTGTGAGGTTGAATGCTTAAGAGATTTAACGATGTATATTGGGTCGCATTCATACATAAAACGGTGTTTATTGGGTCGGCCAGAAAATTAGATTTTGTTCAATGGGACTAATGGAGGACAGTCTCTAAGATGTTTACTACCTTTTTTTTTGTTTCAACCTTTCAGGTCGTCAAATTAAAAGCATCAAAATGACATGTAAAAGAAAATTTTGCACAGTGAAACACATTTGAGATGAAGAACACACGAACTCCAATCCAATTAACGTTTACAAACGTCGAAAAAATAATAATAAACGAAGGTTTTGTGAGGTTGAATTTTCAAGAGATTTAACGGTGTTTATTGGGTCACATTCATACATAAAACGGTGTTTATCGTGTCGGCGAGAAAATTAGATTTTGTTTAATGGGTCTAATAGAGGACAGTCTCGTGAGATGTTTACTACTTTTTGTTTTGTTTTTAACCTCTTTCGAATGTTAAGGAGGAAAAATACATAAAGCGGTGTTTATCAGGTCGTCAAATTAAAAGCATCAAAATGACATGTAAAAGAACATTTTGAACACTGAAACTCATTCAGGACGAAGAACACACGAACTCCAATCCAATCAGCATTTTCAAACGTCGAAAAAATAATAATAAACAAAGGTTTTGTGAGGATCAATGTTTAAGAGATTTAACGGTGTTTATTGGGTCGCATTCCTACATAAAACGGTGTTTATCTGCTCGGCGAGAAAATGAGATTTGGTTTAATGGGACTAAGAGGGGACAGTCTTTTAAGATTTTTACTACCTTTTTTTGTTTTTAACCTCTTAGTGAATGCGTGGGTAGGAAAATACATAAAACGTTGTTTATCAGGTCGTCAAATTAACCCTTCGCTGGCACACTGGGGTCGAAAAGACCCCAGGCATGTTAAAACTTATTTAAGTCCCTTCAACACTTAAAAATGGTACTAATGGTAAATGGAAAATGGCTTTAATGGTTATTAATTTTTTCGTGAAAAATGTCACTTTTCACTGTTGCTTAACTTTTACAATCTTTTTGTCATATTTAAAATAAATTTTGATCTAAATGACCCACAGCATTCTTTGAAGTAACTCTCCAAGAGTGTGTAAAAAGTTGAGCTACTCAAAATAATGAATTGGCTCTTTGCGGGAAGCCTTTTTCGCTTGGGGTCGAAAAGACCTCAGTATGCCAGCTAAGTTACGCGTCGGGAAGTGTGCAATTGAAGGGTTAAAAGCATCAAAATGACATATAAAAGAACATTTTTAACATTAAAATTTATTTAGGACGAAGAACACACGAACTGCAATCCAATAAACGTTTCCAAACGTCGAAAAAATAATAATAAACAAAGGTTTCGTGAGGTTAAATTTTTAAGAGATTTAACGGTGTTTATTGGGTCGCATTCATACATAAAACGGTGTTTATCGGGTCCGCGAGAAAATTAGATTTTGTTTAATGGGTCTAATAGAGGACAGTCTCGTGAGATGTTTACTACTTTTTGTTTTGTTTTTAACCTCTTTTGAATGTTTGAGAGGAAAAATACATAAAGCGGTGTTTATCAGGTCGTCAAATTAAAAGCATCAAAATGACATGTAGAAGAAAATTTTGCACATTGAAACTCATTTGCGATGAAGAATGCACAAACTCCAATCCCATTAACGTTTTTAAACGTCGCAAAAATAGTAATAAACAAAGGTTTTGCGAGGTTGAATTTTTAAGAGATTTAACCGTCTTTATTGCGTCGCATTCATACATAAAACGGTGTTTATCGGGTCGACGAGAAAATTAAATTTTGTTTAATGGTACTAATAGAGGACAGTCTCGTGAGATGTTTACTACTTTGTGTTTTGTTTTTAACCTCTTTTGAATGTTTGGGAGGAAAAATACACAAAGCGGTGTTTATCAGGTTGTCAAATTAAAAGCATCAAAATGACATGTAAAAGAACATTTTTAACAGTGAAATTTATTTAGGACGAAGAACACACGAACTCCAATCCAATTAACGTTTTCAAAAGTCGAAAAAATAATAATAAACAAAGGTTTTGTGAGGTTGAATGTTTAAGAGATTTAACGGTGTTTATTGGGTAGCATTCATACATAAAAGGGTGTTTATTGGGTCTCCGAGGGAATGTGATTTTGTTTAATGGGACTAACAGGGGAAAGTCTCCTGAGATGTTCACTTCCTTTCTTTTAGTTTTTAACCTTATAGTGAATGCCTGGGAAGAAAAATATATAAAACGGCGTTCAGCAGGTCGCCAAGTTAGAAGCTTCAATATGACACATAAAAGAAAATGTAGAACAGTAAAACTTATTTAGCACGAAGAACACAAGGACGCCAATATTATCAGCATTTTGAAAAGCCGCAAAAATAGTAATAAACAAAGCTTTTGTGTGGTTGAATTTTTAATAGATTTAATTGTGTTTATCGGTTTGCGTTCGTACATTAAATCGCGTTTCTGGGGTCGGCGAGAGAAAGAAGTTTTGTTTGATGGGATTAATAGAGGACAGTCTACTGAGATGTTTACTACCAATTTTTTAGTGTTTAACCTTCTGTTAAATGCGTGGGAGGGAAAATACATATAAGGGTGTTTATCAGGTCGTCAAGTTAGAAGCTTGAAAATTACACGTAAAGGAAATTGTAGAACAGTAAGAATTATTGATCACGAAGAACACAGTGACGCGAATATTATCAACGTTTTCAAAAGCCGTAGAAATAATGATAACCAAAGATTTTGTAAGGTTGAATATTTAGGAGATTTAACGATGTTCATCAGGTCGCCAAATTGGGAGTTTTAAAATGACACGTGAAAGAAAATGTAGAAAAGTAAAACTTATTAAGCACGAAGAACATAAGGACAGGTTTGGTAAGGTCGTATGTTTTAGAGATTTCACGGTGTTTATCGGGTCGCATTCGTAGATTCAACGGTATCTATGGGTTCGGCGAGGTCAAGAGCTTTTGTTTAATGGGATTGATAGGGAGCAGTCCCTTGAGATGTCCTCTAGCTTTTCTGTTAATTTTTAACTTTCTAGTAAGTGCGTGGGAGAAAAAAATACATGTAACGGCGTTTATCAGGTCGTCAAGTTTGAAGCTTCAAAATGGCACGAAAAGAAAATGTGGACAAGTAAAACTGATTTAGCGCGAAGAACACAAGGACGGCAATATTACCAATTCTTCCGAAAGCCGTAGAAATAAAGATAACCCAAGGTTTTGTAAGGTTGAATGTTTAAGAGATTTAACGGTGTTCATCAGGTCGCGTTCGTACATTAAAGGGTGTTTACGGGGTCGGCGAGATGAGGAGATATTGTTCAATGGGATTAATAGAGGACAGTCTACTGAGACGCTTGCTACCTACTTTTTAGAATTGAACCTTCTAGTAAATGGGTGGGAGGAAAAATACATGTAACGGTGTTTGTAAGGTCATCATGTTAGAAGCTTCAAAATGACACGTAAAAGAAAATGTAGAACAGTGCAACTTATTCTGCACGAAGAATACAATGACGCCAATATTATCAACGTTTTTAAAAACCGTAAAAATAACAATAAACAAAGGTTTTGGAAGGTTGAATGTTTAAGAGATTCGACGGTGTTTATCGGTTTACTACCTACTTTTTAGAATTGAACCTTCTAGTAAATGGGTGGGAGGAAAAATACATGTAACGGTGTTTGTAAGGTCATCATGTTAGAAGCTTCAATATGACACGTAAAAGAAACTGAAGAAAAGTAAAACTTATTCTGCACGAAGAACACAAAGGCGCCCATATTATCAACGTGTTCAAAAGACGTGAAAATAATAATAAAGAAAGGTTTTGGAAGGTTGAATGTTTAAGAGATTCAACGGTGTTTATCATGTCGTCAAATTAGAAGCTTCAAAATGACACGTAAAAGAAAATACAGAACAGTAAAACTTATTTTGCACGCAGAACACAAGGATGCCAATATCAGCGTTTTCAAAAGCCGTAGAAATAATAATGAATACAGGTTTTGTAATGTTGAATGTTTGATAGATTTAACGGTTTTTATCACGGCGACAAGTTAGAAGTTCCAAAATGACACGTAAACGAAAATGTAGAAAAGTAAAACTTATTTAGCACGAAGAACACAAGGACGCCAATATTATCAATGTTTGCAAAAGCCGTCGAAATAATGATAACCAAGGGTTTTGTAAGGTTGAATGTTTAAGAGATCCAACGGTGTTTGTCGGGTCGCGTCGTACATTGAACAATGTTTATCGGGTCGGCAATATAAAGAGATTTTGTGCAATGGTATTGATAGAAAACGGTCTCTTGAGATGTACGCTACCTTTCTTTTAGTTTTTAACCTTCTTGTAAATGCGTGGGAGGAAAAATACATATAACGGTGTTTATCAGGTCGTCAAATAAGACGCTTAAAAATGACACGTAAAAGAAATTGTAGAACAGTAAAACTTATTTAGCGCGAAGAACACAAGGATGCCAATATTATCTACGTTTTCAAGATCCGTAGAAATGATAATGAACAAAAGTTTTGTAAGGTTGAACGATTAAGAGAATCAACTGTGTTTATTAGGTCGTCAAATTAGATGCTTCAAAATGAAACGTAAGAAAAAATGTAGAAAAGTAAAACTTATTTAGCACGAAGAACACAAGAACGCCAATATTATCAACGTTTCCAAAAGCCGTAAAAATAATAATAAACCAAGGGTTCGGAGGGTTGAATGTTTACGAAATTTAACGGTGTTTATCGGGTCGTCAAATTAGAAGTTTCAAAATGACACGTAAAAGAAAATATAGAACAGTAAAGCGTATTTTGCACGCACAACACATGGATGCCAATATCAACGTTTGCAAAAGCCGTATAAATAATAATGAACACAGGTGTTGTAATGTTGAATGTTTAATAGATTTAACGGTGTCCATCAGGTCGTCAAGTTAGAAGCTTTAAAATGACACGTCAAAGGAACTTTAAACAGTAAAACTTATTCAGCACGAAGACACATGGACGAAAATATTATCAGTGTTTTCAAAAGCCGTGAAAATAATAAGAAACCAATTTTTTGAAGGTTGAATGTTTGAGAGATTTAACGGTGTTTATCGGGTCGCGTTCGTACATTCAATGGTGTTTATTAGTCCGGGCGCTGGTGACACTTGAGTATTTTTTGAGAGGTGCTCGAGGTTTTATAATTGATCTTTATGTTTTTGGGGTCGCTGAATCCGATTATCGAGGGTGTTTTGCCGAACTCATGGTCAGTTTCGTTTAAATCGCAATTGTTCAAACAAATACGTAAAAATGTTGTTTTTGTAGTAAAATATTTTTTTTTAGTAAATATATGCTACTTTGAGACGAAAAGGTCTCTTGCAATTTTTTCGTCGAACGCGTATTTCAAAAGTTATTAATTTTTAAATGTTGCAAATTGGACGTTTTTCACTAACTTTGCACGTTAATAACTTTTGAACTATTGCATACTTTTTCAAAATTAAAGAACGTACGTGTTCTGCAAGAGTTGACCTATAACATGATGTGCCTTAAAATAAAGTCGTCATTCTAAAAGTTAATGCTAGCGCTATTAGAAGTTCGCACTTTTCCCCGTATAGTGTGTGCTTGCAGGCTATATATAGAGCGCTGCGCGGTGACGCTTGAGTATCTATTGAGAAATGGCTCGCGGTTTTATAGTTGAATCTTTATGTTTTTGAAGTCGCTGAATCCTAATATGTTTTTTCCGGGTGTTTTGCCGAGTTCCCAGTCAATTTTTTGTTATTAACAAATTCAGTTGCAAAATTATGTGATCTCGGGTTTTTGCTGAAAAAAAAATATTAACCTCAAATCTGACTTCGTAAATCGATTCTACCGGAAAATATACAATGTAATTATGTATAAAAAATCTATGTTTGGGTTAAATTAATTAGTTATTAATTAATTTACGACCAAGGCGCCTAGCTGCGCAAAACATATGGGCTTGTGCTTTCTGTATGTTGCAACGTTTGATTTATATTTAGTTTTCTGGTTACTGTACATATTTCACAATGAAGATACAATTATTATGAGAAGTTGTAGACTCCGGAAGCTTCGATCATGATTCCTTAAAGAAACCAATCCCAAAGCTACTGGAACGTGTACGTCATCCGCTTCTGCTCCTTCTATCCTAGAAGGTAAGCAAGAGCGGGAAATTTACGCGTGAGAACATCGGGCAACACTGTTCCTTGGAGTCAGGTCTCTAGCCGCGGATGACCTTACGCGGCAGACCAGACAGTTGGAGATGAAGGTTTCACCTCTGGATACTTTTTTAGAGCTACCAATCTTTGTAGAATATTAAGAGGAACAGTGTTGACGGACCAGATGGAGTGATCCCAGAAGAACAGCCTTTTGCATCCGGTTCGCGATGAAATGAGCCTGACGCTGGCAAGCCGGAATCTTGTTGAGTTGGCTGATAAATGAAGCTTTCATACCTCCAAGACAGCCGAGTATGAGAATTATAAGATGGACTTTGTAGCCTTGGTACAGTCTACTCAGCTCGAACAGAAGTGCTTGATATTTCTCCCGTTTTTCTTCCTCCTTTGCCGTGATATTACCATCGGCTGGTGCCGAGAATTCAATCACGTAAATGATCTTTTTTTTCAGATCTTGGAGGACAATATCAGGCTTCGTAGCACTGATACATTGAGTGGTGGAGAATGAGAAATTCCAGTAGATCTTACATTGATAATTTTCCACAACTGACTCGAGCTCCCCCTGGGCGTATGGCAAGACGGGCAATAGATCAACACTATAGAAATGCCTAAGATGATAATATAAAAATTTTAGAGCTGCATTGTGTCTCTCTATGTACGCGTAGCATGCATATTTAGAGCATCCACTGAGAACATGTCCAAGTGTTTCGGGCTCTTGCTTGCACGCTCGGCAGTTGGTATCGCGTACAGGTACATTCATTATGCGCTCGCGGTAAACTAAGGTGTCTATGACGCCGTCTTGACAGGCAAAAAGAAATCCCTCGGTCTCCGATCTCAATCCAGCAGACTTGAGAAACATGTTGCACAGACCCATTGAGAGCTCTTCTCTACGTATGATGCCGTAGAACTTACCATGAAGGGGTTTGTCAGCATGTTCTCTTAGCAGGAGCGTATGTTCTGCTTCCTGTATACGACTTTTGAGCACCAGAGGTGTTAGTGATGCTAGCCCTTGTGTAGTGTCGCTGGAATTAAATGGGAGGTCAAGCTCCTCTGCGGCCCTATCTGCGGCATGGTATAAAAACACAGCAGCATTGGCGACTTCATGTTGATGTACAAGTCGCATCAGGGAATCCGTGCTTTTTAGAACTGAGCAGGCTGTAGCCAGAACCGTTCTTCGATGAAGACACTCCAAGCTTAGCAAGCCTCTATCCCCTTTATCGCGAGGGAGATATATCCGAGGTACGGAAGATCTAGGATGAAGACTTCGATGTATTGCCATCATCTTGCGTGTGCTTCGATCAAGTTGCTTCAACTCATCGACGTTCCATTTTACTGCACCAAACGTATAGAGCAGTATAGGAACGGCCAGCATATTGGTCGCCTGGATTTTATTCTTTCCAGATAATTCGGAAGCCCAAATTTTTCTGAGCATTTGGCGATACCTTTTTCCAAGGGCCGTTTTTAAATCATGCACATTTTGGGTTTCCGCTTGCGGTATTCCAAGATATGTATATGTTTGTCCAATACCAAGATGTTGAATGGTATTTCCGCCTATGTGTTGAACATCCTGATCGTCACGGGATGATGTAGTTTCTAGTCTTCCTTGGTGTAGGTGGACGCAGGCACACTTGTCCAGTCCGAAGCTCATGCCAATCGCTTTAGAATACCTATTTACCGCATCTACAAGGATGTTAAGGTCCTTTTTTGAGGAAGCAAAGAGTTTAAGGTCGTCCATGTATAAAAGGTGGTTGACCTTATATTCTCTTCTGTTCGGCGGGCCACATAGGTATCCAGAGCTTTTGCCTCGGAGCACAATAGATAGAGGCAAGAGGGAGATGCAGAAAAGTATCGGACTTAGAGAGTCTCCTTGAAAGACCCCCCTCTTATATGTGACAAAGCTTGTAGTCACTTGTCTTTTGTCAGATGTTATGACAAATCTTGTCCTCCACAAGAGCATAAGCTCTTTTATGCATCTCACTATTTTTTGGATGCACCTCCATGCACTCAAAGAGCTTAATAAGTAACTCATGGTTCGTGTTATCGAATGCCTTACGGTAATCAATCCAAGCCATGGACAGATTGCGTCGATACCTGATCGAGTCCTGGGTAATACACCTGTCTATTAACAGGTTCTCCCTGCAACCTGCCAGCCCTCTCTTGCATCCACGTTGTTCGACTATTACACTCCATACCGGCTCGATAGATGTTAATATCCTCTCTTTGAGGATGCCAGTAAATAGCTTGTAGCTGGTGTTTAAACAAGCTATGGGCCTGTAGTTCTTTGGACTTGACAAATCTCCGGTCTTAGGGATCAATACCGTGCGTCCTTCCACTAGCCACTGCGGGAAGGGTTGTTCTCCGTTTAAGAAAGTAGTAAATATACGAGCTAGATGTTGGTGCGTAGAAGTAAACTTCTACCACCAAAAGTTGTTGATTTTATCTGGCCCTGGCGCTGAAAAGTTCTTAGTTCTAGCGATAACTTTCTTCACTTCTTCAGCAGTAATTAGTGGACACTCTTCTTCTGGACCTTGTAACCTTTGCCTTTGGCAAAAGTTACGAAAGAGTGATATATCAGAAGCGTCTTCATTTAGCTGATAAGTATCTCCATATACTTGCTCCCAGAAGACTTGAATCTCTTCTCGACTAGGCGGATTTTTAACTACACACGACGCTTTATTGAACAGACGGGAAGGATTAATAGAAAAGGTGGAATTTTCTTGAATCCACTTGACTCGCCGTTCAAGGCGCTGTTTCGCTGTTGAAAGACATCTTATTCTTTGCGTCCAGTGCTGCTTGATGGTTATTTTATTATTATTTATTATTATTAATTATTATTATTATTATCATTATTATTAATAACACCATTGTTATTACTTTTACACGGAGAAATCGGAGCATTGCTATGTAAGCTAGAAAAACCTAGCAGAAGACGTGATGATACTCGTTCGCGCCATATGTTTTGCGCAGCTAGGCGCCGTGGTCGTAAATTAATTAATAACTAATTAATTTAACCCAAACATAGATTTTTTATACATAATTACATTGTATATTTTCCGGTAGAATCGATTTACGAAGTCAGATTTGAGGTTAATATTTTTTTTCAGCAAAAACCCGAGATCACATAATTTTGCAACTGAATTTGTTAATAACAAAAAATTGACTGGGAACTCGGCAAAACACCTGGCAAAAACATATTAGGATTCAGCGACTTCAAAAACATAAAGATTCAACTATAAAACCGCGAGCCATTTCTCAATAGATACTCAAGCGTCACCGCGCAGCGCTCTATATATAGCCTGCAAGCACACACTATACGGGGAAAAGTGCGAACTTCTAATAGCGCTAGCATTAACTTTTAGAATGACGACTTTATTTTAAGGCACATCATGTTGTAGGTCAGCTCTTGCAGAACACGTACGTTCTTTAATTTTGAAAAAATATGCAATAGTTCAAAAGTTATTAACGTGCAAAGTTAGTGAAAAACGTCCAATTTGCAACATTTAAAAATTAATAACTTTTGAAATACGCGTTCGACGAAAAAATTGCAAGAGACCTTTTCGTCTCAAAGTAGCATATATTTACTAAAAAAAAAATATTTTACTACAAAAACAACATTTTTACGTATTTGTTTAAACAATTGTGATTTAAACGAAACTGACCATGAGTTCGGCAAAACACCCTCGATAATCGGATTCAGCGACCCCAAAAACATAAAGATCAATTATAAAACCTCGAGCACCTCTCAAAAAATACTCAAGTGTCACCAGCGCCCGGACTATATGGGGTTGGCGAGATGAAGAGATTTTGTTTAATGGGATTAATAGAGGACAGTCTACTGAGACGTTTACTACCTATTTTTCAGTTTGTAGGCTTTTAGTAAATGCGTGGGAGGAAAAATACATATAAGGGTGTTTATAAGGTCGTCAAGTTAGAAACTTGAAAATGACACGTAAAAGAAAATGTAGAACAGTAAGACTTATTTGTCACGAAGAGCACATGGACGCCAATATTAACGTTTCCAAAAGCCGCTTAAATAATAATAAACAAAGGTTTTGCAAGATTGAATGTTCAAGAGATTTAACGGTGTTTATCGTGTTGCGTCCGTACATTAAACAATGTTTATGGGGTCGGCGGGATGAAGAGATTTTGTTCAATGGAATTGACAGAGAACGCTCTCTTGAGATGTTCGCTACCTTTCTTCTAGTTTTTAACCTTCTCGTAAATGCGAGGGAGGAAAAATACATGTAACGGTGTTTATCAGGTCATGAAATTAGAAGCTTCAAAATGACACGTAAAAGAAAATGTAGAACAGTAAGACTTATTTGTCACGAAGAACACAATGACGCCAATATTAACAACGTTTTCAAAAACCGTATAAATAATAATAAACAAAGGTTTTGTAATGTTGAACGATTAAGAGATTCAACGTTGTTTATCAGGTCGTCAAATTAGAAGATTCAGAATGACACATAAGAGAAAATGTAGAGAAGTAAAACTTATTTTGCACGCAGAACACAAGGACGCCAATATCAACGTTTTCAAAAGCCGTAGAAATAATAATGAACACAGGTTTTGTAGTGTTGAATATTGAAGAGATTCAACGGTGTTTATCAGGTCGTCAAGTTAGAAGCTTCAAATGACACGTAAAAGAAAATGTGAAAAGTAGAACTTATTCAGCACGAAGAACACAAGCACGCCAATATTATCAATGTTTTCAAAAACCGTAAAAATAATAATAAACAAAGGTTTTGTAGGATTTAATGTTCAAGAGATTTAACGGTGTTTATCGGCTCGCGTCCGTACATTAAACAATGTTTATGGGGTCTGCGACGTAAAGAGATTTTTTTCAATCGGATTGATAGAGAACAGTCTCTTGAAATGTTTGCTACCGTTCTTTTAGTTTTTAACCTTCTCGTAAATGCGTGGGAGGAAAAATATATATAACGGCTTTTATTAGTTCGTGAAATTTGGAGCTTTAAAACGACATGTAAACGAAAATGTAGAACAGTAATACTGATTTATCACTAAGAACACATGGACGCCAATATTATGAACATTTTCGAAAGTCGTATGAATAATGATAAACAAAGGCTTTGAAAGGTTAAAGGTTGAAGAGATTTAATAATGTTTATTGGGTCGCATTCATACAATAAACGGTGATTATGGGGTTGGCGAGATAAAGAGGTTTCGTTTAATAGGATTAATAGAGGACAGTCTACTGAGACGTTTACCATCTATTTTTTAGTTTTTTACCTTCTAGTAAATGCGTGGGAGGAAAAATACATATAAGGGTGCTTATCAGGTCGTCAAGTTAGAAGCTTAAAAATGTCACGTAAAAGAACATCTAGAACAGTAAAACTTATTTATCATGAAAAATACAAGGACGCCAATATTATCAATGTTTTCAAAAGCCGTATAAATAATAATAAACGAAGGTTTTGTAAGATTGAATGCTCAAGAGATTTACTGGTGTTTATTGGGTCGCGTTCGTACATTAGACAATGTTTGGAGGTACGACGAGATACAGAGATTTTTTTCAATGGGAATGATAGAGCACAGTCTCTTGAAATGTTCGCTACCTTTCTTACAGTTTTTAACCTCCTCGTAAATACGTGGGAGGAAAAATACATATAACGGTGTTTATCAGGTCGTCAAGTGAGAAGCTCTAGAACGACACGTAAACGAAAATGTAGAACAGTAATGCTTATCTATCACAAAGATCACAAGGACGCCAATATTATCAATGTTTTCAAAAGCAGTTTGGCAGTTTGGCGAGATAAAGAAGTTTTGTTCAAGATGATTAATAGAGTACAGTCTACTGAGACGTTAACTATCTATTTTTTAGTTTTTAACATTCTATTAAATGCGTGGGAGAAAAAATACACATAAGGGTGTTTATCATGTCTTCATGTTAGAAGCTTGAAAATGACACGTAAAAGAAAATGTAGAATAGTGAGACTTATTTATCACCAAAAACGCAAGGACGCCAATATTATCAACGTTTTCAAAAGTCCTATAAATAATAATAAACGAAGGTTTTGTATGATTGAATGCTTAAGAGTGAAACGGTTTTACGCGTCTCCACATTTATATAATAATACGCAAGATGGAAATTTCAGTTCTAGCCACATGAATAACTATGAGAATATATATATATATATATATATATCACCAGGTCGGGAGGAAAAATCAATAATTTTCAGTGCGCATGACAGAGCCAGAAGGTAGGGAGACCAGCGGGACCACGACGCGCTGTTAGGATATGGGGAGCTTGGCGAGAATTGAGAGGACACTCGTCACAAGACCGATTAGCGGAACGGTCAATTATATAAGCAACTCTGATTTTCTCAGGAGTGGGAATTAGTTTTACCGCAGGCCAGCGGGCTTTTCCTATTTAGGGTAACTTCGATGGGCCCTAAAAGGAACTACGTAACTCGCAGCGACGGATAGAAACTACGTATCTGGCGCGCTCCATACTAAGTATATAGAAATTTGTATATACTTAGTATAGAGCGCGCCAGATACGTAGTTTCTATCCGTCACTGCGAGTTGCGTAGTTTCTTTTAGGACCCATCGACTTGAGCACCCAGGATAACGAAGTAAGTAACCTGGATGTTCCACAGGAACAAAAACAACTAAATATTTCCTCTTTTAAAGGATTGTCAAAAAAAACTAACCTTATATGGGACTGACTCTTGCTTATTGCATGTATGGTGTGAATTTGTGCTTCTCTTTGGGAACATCAGCCTTCCTCTACCAGGTCTTCAACCTGGGGCTCTAGGCTGATGTATCTATGGGAGACTCAGGTCTGCACCGGCACGCCCTAAGAGGGAGTCTGGAAAAACCCAGTTATCTCTTTTTAACGTCGTCAAAACGAAATCAGGAATCCTAATCTCACCCTCTACCAGGTTTCTGATCTGGGGCTTGTGCAATCGGAATTCTATGGATTAGTTTAACTATCAAAAGTTGAAACGAGATAAAGAAATATTAAACAAGTACTGAAAAAAAAACTTTGGAAAATCCTAGTCACACCCTCTACTAGGTTCTCAATCTGGGGCTTGTGTGACCTGAATTTTCATTAAGTTAGAGTATCTGCGAGATAATGGTTTAATATTCATTCCGTGGTCCTTGTTTGAGTCTGGAGAACCTATGGTGTGAGAAAACACCCGAGATGGAAACCCAGAAGTGAATGAGAACTTCAAAACGTCTCATATAAGTAGAGCAAAATCTTAAGTCCACTGCCAGGCGTGTAAAACTGAAGAATTGTGGATTTTTTGTGTAGGAAACTCAGGTGAAATCCTATCGAAGACACTGCACCAAGTCTTGGTAGGACGAAGCTTCAGTTATGGCAAATCCGAGGGAATAAATTTAGAAAAATCCTGGATGCTCAGAACAAAAGAGGTAGGGCTCAGAGCAGACTACACAATAAACAAAAAAAATCATTCCATACGCGTTCCCTTCTCGGCACTCCATTGATCTCACAATCCAAGAACAAGAAAATATGAATTCGCCAAAACATTGCAATAAATCGAGAACATGAATCAAAATCGTAATCAGGTTAGGGTTTTTGAGTAATCTGCCGTGATTGAGTTGAGATCTATTGAAAGCTACATTTGTCAAGACTTCTTAATTGCCAATTATTTTCGATTCAAAAGCTTGCGCGTAAAAGAAAGCATCGAAGAACGTCAAGAGGAAAATGGAGTACCAATTCCTGTTACTAGGATATCACTGTTAGTTAGTTTGAACAATAGGGTGGTAAGGGATAATTTTGATGTTCTTCCCAAACTCGACCCAAACTTGATTTTGAAAATTTTAGGGTATTTTCGAAAATTTGAAGGATTATTTGAGAGGCTCATCAAATTTCCAGGGATTTCAAAAGATTTTGAATAATTTTAAATATCTGGGAGTATTTTAAATATATTTGATTATCATAAAGTGATTCCAGAGGATTGATGATTGAGAGAGAGGGGGGGGGGGGATATATTAAAGATTCTTTAAAGCCCTGTTTTGAGAACTTTCATGAACTCGATGTTTTTCCAGCGGTTAAAATGTGACCAAATCTCAACATGTGTCTCGGCCATTGTCCTTCTAAAGAAAACAGAATTAGTTGCGAACCTCCTTTTGAACGAACAAGACGCGTCTCTAAAAACTGACAAGAAAAAATTACAAATATTAAATTATTCTAAAGTTTGATCATTTTTCCTTTAAATTGTTTACTAATTGTCTTTCAATTCAATTATACCCCGGGACGCCCGGAATCTACTTAAACGATAAGTTTTTCTTTTATTTCATACCAAATTATACTAAATCTACTGAAGCAAAATTTTTAATAGATTTCAATAAGTTGAAGTGATTACAAAGGATTTTTGTGAATTTTAGGATATTGTGAAAAATTTCAAAGGGCGATCAGGAGATTATGAAAAGATTATAAAAACAAAGAAATACAAGGGGTTTTAAAAGGTCTCAAGATTTCGAAACATCTTAGGGCATGTCACATATAGTGACTTTCAACGCATCAAATTATCTCTCCCAACGACCGTGGGAACGGAAGCAACTCAGCAAAAAATGGATAGCATTAGATCTTCGCACAGCCTCGTGGTGTGCGACGTTCAGCGCGGAAGAATACGCGAATCGGTGAGACAGGCCCCGCGTTTCGACAGTCTCGGACAGTCTGAACCTAAACGTCTTGAGGTAGAGAACACTCTGAGAGTAAAGGGAACAAATAAGGAACAAGTACTGAATAAATTTCAAGTTTATATGGATATAGAAGGATAATCATTGATAGCTTATAGTTGAAACATAACAGTGGTTCCAGTACCGAGATCGAATAAAAGGAGTCTGAATTGGAATATGTGCTAAGAAATATTTACCGACCATGTTTTTTAAATTGATAATAATCTACATGTGTATGTAAGTAAACAAAATCATATCTATCCATATCCATATATATGTATATAATTTGTCGCGATAAAAATTGAGCCCCCGCGAGAAACTTTAAAACGCTCTACACGGTCAAGTAGACGTTCATCGCCGTATTCGGAATACGAAAAGAATATAACAGCAGTGAAAAAAGAACAAGAAAAAATAAACAGTGAGAAGGAAGTTTCTGCACAAAAGAATCGGGATAAAATATTAGAGAACATTTCTTTTGGTTACATTGATTTCAAGTTTACTCCACTAAATTCAGAAAAAACAAGTGTTATTAAAAGTTTAGACTCAAACAACATCATGCCACAAACTCTCTATGTGAAAGAAATTTTAATTCAGGTGCCAAGTTTCGATGGAGATTCCGAAAACGTCAACGCTTTTATTCGCGGGTGTAAAAGGGCAAGGGAAAAGCTAAAAGACACCCCTATATTAGAATTTTTAGATTTGATTCCCACCAAATTAACCGGAAAAGCACGCAAACTACTATCATCGTGTTTAGATTCGTACACTCTTTACAGGGATTTTGAAAAAGACGTCAAGCGCACATTTCGTACCCCTAAAACAGAAGCCTTTTGGTCAAGTGAAATCAGTCGAGTGTTTCAGTGTGAAGACGAAAGAATAATTGACTATGCTAGTAAGGTGCAAACAATCTTGTCACAATATACTGAGGCAGGTAAAGAGAGTAATCCAACAGAACCGGCTGAGAACATTTCTCCAAATGCAAAAGTCTTGATAGAACATTTTAAAAAATATTTATTAAAACAATTTTTAAATGGTCTCTTAAGAAACATTCGAATTGAAGTAATAACCGGCGAACCTAAAACTCTGAGAGACGCTATCGACATAGCAGTTCAGGTAGAACAGGACGAAATTGATCTCCAATATAGGGACAGACTCAGAAGCGGCAATAGCACATCAGATAATACAGAGAACTTAAAATCAGTTGCAAAAGTTCATTACTCTAACCCGGTTAGCACAGTTTTTGATAACACTCAAAGTCGGTCAAACACATTCAATCAAAACAAAAGTAATAAAAATAGAAGTAATTTCCGCGATAGTCAAAATTCACGAGGAAGTCAAGGTAACTCATCTAGAAATAATCATTCGAAATTTTGTAACCTTTGCGAGAGCAATACCCATGATCTCAGCGAATGTAGAACATTTAAAAGAATTGAGGAAAATCGGCAAAACAATAGGGGGAGTAATAGATATAGAAATCAATCAAATTCCCCAAATCGATACGACTCGAATAACCGTAGTCCAAGTAGAGAACGCTTTCAACCAAGAAAAAACCGATACGACGGTTGGTACAATCAAAACAGCAATCAAAAACAAAATTTTCGAAATTATTACCCACATCAACAAAACACTAAAAACTCAAGTAATGATTCGAGATACCCTCCGATGACTTATCAACCAAATCACCAAACACGTTATCGGACAACAAAATTTTCAACCAAATTATCAACCAAATTTTCAACCGAATTTTTTACCAAATTTTCAACCAACTTTTTAACCAAATTTTCAACCAAATTTTCAACCAAATTTTCAACCAAATTTTCAACCAAATTTTCAACCAAATTTTCAACCAAATTATCAACCAAATTTTCAACCTAATTTTCAGCCAAACTTCCAACAAAGCGAACAAAATCTTGAAACAAACCACCAATTGCACTACAAACCAAATTATAACCCGAATTATCCGATTAGTAATGAGAATGACCATTACCATAAGTTTAATGACTCTCACGCGTGTAGTTCATCTCTACAAAATCCTTTTGATAATCGCGTATATAAGGAATACAAATCCTCCACAGATTCACAAAATTTAAACACACAAGCGACTTTCCAGATGAGCGCGCAGGCGAGTGGTGAAGCAATGTTAAGACGCGCCACGGCGAAACTAAACTTAGAAAACGAGCAATAATACAACTAAGTACTCAGGCTAATGCTCCCACAATATTATTGAAGAGCGAACAATTCTTAGAAAATTTATTCTCGATACAGGAGCTGAAATAAACGTCGTAAAACGACAAGCATTACCGGAATGGATTTGTATTGACGAACTAGTCCGATTCGAAATAAATGGTGTAACTCCAGGTGTGGTTTTTTCAGAAGGTCAAATAATTGTCAAATGCAACGACATTGATATTAAATTTCAAGTGGTTCCCAATTCATTTCCGATCAAAGAAGTGGGGATTATAGGTAATCCCTTTTTCTGGCAGCAGCGAGCGAAAATTTGCTATGAATCCCAATGTTTGAAATTGCGTAATCAAACTTTTCCATTTCATAGCGAAGAGTATTTTACATTACCATCACGTTCAAAGAAAATCATTTTCGTGAGAATCGAAGACACCTCACTTACGGAAGGATTCCTTCCTGAGATCGATGCAGGTCCAGGAATTCTTCTTGGCAATGCTCTGGTATCAGTTAGAAATGGTGTTGCACATATACCTGTGTTTAATGTTACCAGCGAAACTATCAAATTAATAACACCTTTTGCAAAAATTGAACCAGCAGACTTGTCAGATGCAATACTGTTTGACGAAAGAGCATTGGACAATGATGACGTCTCCCAAAAAAATTTATTTCAGCTAAAAAATGAGCTTCCTTCCGAGGCACGAAAAAGATTGCAAATTCTAGAAGCGCTTCTGCCTATAGAACATTTAGATAAAGGCGAAAAATCGCATGTTTTGAAATTAAACGGACCATATACCCACTCCTATTATCTGCCTGGTGACAAATTATGGTACACCGACGCAGTCCGTCATAGTATTTCGACGGTGGACGATAAACCTGTACACAAACAACCATACAGGCAACCCCAAAGCCTCAAGGAGGGAATTCGCGGGCAAATTAAAACAATTACACGGCGATGAAATTATTCGTTCATCCTCTTCCCCTTACAGCTCACCAATATTATTAATTCCGAAGAAACCAGATCCAAGGGGTAACAAGCGTTGGAGATTGGTAGTACACTTTAGAGCCCTAAATGAAAAAACAGCAGGCGATGCGTACCCACTGCCAAATATACTTGATATACTTGACCAGTTGGGGGAAGCAAATTATTTTTCGGTACTCGACCTGGCTATGGGATTTCATCAAATTCCAATGGATCCCTTAGACAGGCATAAAACAGCTTTCTCGACCCCCTTTGTTCATTTCGAATACAACCGCATGCCATTTGGCTTAAAGGGAGGCCCTGCCACTTTTCAACGCTTGATGATTGTTGTTTTGGCTGGTCTTCAAGGTATAGAAATGTTCGTGTACATGGACGACATTATAATCTATGCTAAAAGCTTGGAAGAGCATGACAATAAATTTCATCGTCTCATGAGTCGTCTGCAAAGCGCAAACTTGAAGTTGCAACCGGAAAAATGTTTTTTCCTAGAAAGAGAGATATCATATTTGGGACACATCATCAGTAACCAACAAATTCGTCCAAATCCCGATAAAATTAACGCAGTGAAAAACTTTCCAGTCCCAAAGACGATTAAAAACGTTCGCCAATTTTTGGGACAGGCAGGTTATTACCGCAGATTTATAAAAAACTTCTTAAAAATTACGAAACCACTCTCAGATTTAATAAAACCAAGTGTTCGGTTCGAATGGACAGAGCAATGCCAACAAGCTTTTGATTTGCTTGAACAAAAACTTTGCGAAGAGCCCATTCTTCAATTACCAGATTTCGAAAAACCATTTATATTAACTTCTGACGCGTCAAACTTTGCCATAGGCGCCGTGCTTAGCCAAGGCGAAATTGGTAAAGATCTACCAATTTCTTTCGCATCTCGACTTTTAGAACCTCGAGAAACGCGATACTAGACTATTGAAAGGGAATGCGCGGCAATAGCCTCGGGAGTTGAGCATTATCGTGCTTATTTATATGGGCGAAATTTTATCATCATCACAGATCACAAACCTTTAGAATACTTAAAAACAATAAATCATAACGCAACCAGACTCGCAAAATGGAGGTTTAAGCTCGATGATTACGAATATCAAATAAAATACAAGCCCGGAAAATATAATGTAAACGCGGACGCCCTGTCACGGAATCCGGTCACAAAAGAAGTTTCCGAAATATTAGCACTAACACCACGAGAAATTAACCAAGAGTCAGAAAAACGTAACAGAGTGTCGGACTCTGATTCAAAACAATGTCAAGCAAAAAAGAAGAGCAAAGAATTCCACCAGCCGAGTACAAGACTTCGTTTGGAAGACGAGTCGAGTGAAAATCCAATGCAGAAAAAAATAATTGCCCAGGAACAGACCGAATTACCAGCGAAAAGAAAAAGAGGTCGACCAAGAAAGTTTCAAAACCAAGAAAAGAAGGAAATACAAATCAAACGGAAAAGAGGACGTCCTCGAAAGAATATAATACAATCAGAATTCAAAGAAGTAAGCCGTAAAGGGAAGGCCCCAAGGTAAAAATATCACCAGGGAAACATTTGTTTCGGAAGAATCTTCTATGGAATGGGAAAACATTTCAGAAACAGAAATCATGCCGATTTCATCAGCGGACGAAGAAGAAGATGATAATCCTTTGGCAACTCCCCGAAAAATAGATTTATCCGGAGACATCCCAAATAACAACCGTAAGGTACAAATCGAAGTCTCGGAAGAAAAAGAGGAAGAAGAAGAGGAAGAAAAAGAAGAAGAAGCAGGGATAGAAAACCATGAAGCAGAAACACAGAAGGAACTACACAGAGGTAGAAACACGAAAGAAAAACCAGTGCACATTGTTGAAGATGCAGTAGAAGAACCTCGTGATAGTCGACCAGGGAAATCAACCAATTCAGACCAAATAGTACAGAGCGATGCGGAATCATTCATAACAACAGCTGACCAATCGGGAAAGCGTCGCAAAGAAATATTATATAAGGAATTCATCGAGAAATCAACCAAAGAATCAAGCATAGAATTAAATAAAAAACAAACGAAAGCGCCAGAAAACGAGAAGTTAGTCATAAGTGAAAACAATGAAAGAATACCCATCGAAAAACAAAAACAGGCAGAACTCAGAGATGAAGTTAACGAATTCCTGAAAAATCTACAAAGATCTAAAAATCCCAAAGCAGTAGAACCTTCAGTCCAGAAGACAAAAGCAGAGGCACACCAACAGAAGAACGACCGCCACCAGCTCCTGATTATTACAACAAAAATAAGTCGGCCGGTAGAGCGATAACGAAAAATGGCAACAAGAAAAGGTTAACAAAATCCGAGCGTTGTAAGGATAAGTCATTAGCAAAAATAATTCTATCCAAAGAACACCTTTTTACTAAAACAGATAACATTGCATTTTTCTTTACTGAAAATAATGATACAAATACAAATATAGTCCGTACCTTAATAGAAAGACGTATGTTATCTGAGAAAACTTTGAAACAAACAAACAGCAGTTGTGAGGAAACTACGTATTTAAAAATCGGAAAAACATATATATTTGCTCTAACGATTCAAAAGTTCGCGAAAGATATCCCGGATCCAAATATAATACAAGCATGTATCAAACAATTAAAACAACTGATAGCAAAATTCAACATAAAATCGTTTAGAGTGTCACGCGATCACCATCTACAAACTATAACGCAATGGAAATCTATTAAACAAATAGTCCCCAAAATGTTTCAAAACACTCAAATATCAATCACCTTATGTGACGAGAGTCTTTATACACCTTCGGCGAACAAAAGACGCAATATTATCAGAAAGTGCCACGCGTCGACAGCATCAGGACATAAAGGGATTATCAAAACCTACCATCGCCTCTTACAGGACTTTTATTGGTCTAACATGCTGTCAGATGTACGCGAAGTCATTAAACGATGCCCGCAATGCCAAAAAAGCAAATCCATAAGAAATAAGCCGGGAGCTCCGATGATAATCACCGATAAACCATCGGAACCATTCGAAAAAGTAGCAATGGATATATATGGACCTCTTCCGACTTCAAGTAAAGGAAATAAATTCATTCATCGCTAGAGAAATTGTTGTAAACCTGATTTGCAAATTTGGTACACCTCGAGCCTTTTTAACCGATCAAGGAAAAAATTTTACAAGTAAACTAATGAAGGAATTTGCAAAGGTCTTCAGAATTAAACAGATCACATCCACCACATATCATCCACAATCAAATGCAGCATTAGAATGCAGCCACCATGTTCTAACAGACTACATAAAACTCAATACGTACGGCAAAATGGCCAACTGGGACAAAATATTGCCAATCTCCATGTTCGCTTATAATACGAGCGTACATGAGGCAACAAAATTTACTCTACCTGAATTGATTTTTGGCAGTCGTGCGTATCTCCCATCAGGCAGCATTGAACGGGAAAAAATTAGAACATATACTAATTACACAGATGAACTATGTAACAAACTTTTGGATAACAGAATAGTAGCTGCATTGAATCAAAACAAAGCTAAACACAGAAGTAAAGAAATTTACGACAGAAAAGCACGACCAAAAAAATTTTTTGTAGGTCAAAAGGTTCGTTTACAAAAACAAGTTAAAAGTGGGAAATTCGTTGACGAAAACGTAGGAGCTTACGAAATCATAGCAATAAAAGACAAAAATAACGTTAAAATACGTATTAACCCTTCATTAGTTCAGGATGTCCATACAGATAAAATAAAACCCGTCTATCTTACAGAGTAGGAAGAATAATGACACCAGATGACACTGTCGAGATATTGGAGTTACCGCACAGTTCGGGATTATTCTGGGAATACCTGGGAGAACTAAAACCATATGATACAATTTGGAAAATGGTATCATACGTCGATCTTAAACAATGGAGATTGCAACAAGACATCGTTATTACAAATTTCAACATCCTACGGAGATGCTGCTACCAATTAGGACAAAAATGTTTCAATATGGACGAAGTTGAAGCCCTGAGCACACAAATCAGCAAGTTAAGAGAATATGGAGAGCAGCTCAACGAATTATTGTCAAGTAGTCCCAACAATAGTCGCAGAAAACGGGCACCATTCGGGTTTTTAGGAACAGTAGCTAAAGTTTTATTTGGAAATTGAGATGAAAATGATGCAATTCATTATGACACAAAAATAGAGGAAATTTCAAATAATACGGCGCAAATGGCGGTTCTTTTAGAAAATTTCACACACGCTGTAAAATCGGAATTCAACCAAAATAAAATCAAATGGACCTTAATGGCCAAGAAGGTAGAAGAATTCGCTCAGCAAATGGAAAACCAATTAAAAGATGTGAATAATAAAATACAAGATCTGCAACTATCTCAGGAATTAGAAGTCCACATCGCAACATTAGATACGCACTTGTCGGAATTCGAATTGGAAACCATAATGTTAATAGACGCAATTTTATTTGCCCGACAAGGCGAAATTCATCCAAAAATTTTATCCTCAAAGCAAATACTCAAATGCATCGAAGAAATTCAAAAACAAAAACCGAATCTCGAGTTACCCATTCCCATAATGTCCCATGAAATGTAAAATTTGGTTAAACTTTCCGACGTAACAATTTCTTTCAAAAATTCAAAAATAATATTCATATTATAATGTCCACTTTTAAATCTGGAGATATATGGCCTGTACAAGTATACGCCTATACCTGTGAGGCAAAATGTCAATAATGTAACTAGAATTTTTGCATACATTGTTCCTGAATCCAAATATTCAGCTATATCAAAGGATAAATTAAAACATATAAGTCTACCAGAGGATGATTTAGCTACATGCAAATTATTTGGAAATAAACCTATTTGTGAAAATGCATATCCTATAGAAAAAACGAATAGCGCGAGTAAATGTGAGATTCAGTTAATAACCAAACCTACTTTTTCGAATTTTAAAGATTGTGATATAAGATTCAAACAACTACAACACCCGTACTGGCTTAAACTTGAGACAACTAACTCGTGCATGTATTCGCTACCTCATGAAGAAGTAATGCATGTAACTTGTAAACAACAAACAACGACTTCTTACATATTAAACAACAAAGGTATAATCTCGATTAAACCAAGTTGCGTGGAAAATACAGAAACTATAACTTTGACAGCAACACAAACAATAATTTCAAAATGCAACATCACCTTTCAAATTTCAAAATTAAAAACTACGAACGCTTTGAATCTAACTGAATTATACGACAAGGTAGAACAAGATACAAATTTAGCAGAAGTGTTTCAAGAGTTACAAAACCAACCAGAATTTATAGATAATAGTCGAAAGCTTAACACTGACCTGACAATAAAGGCCCTAGGCTCGCTAGTTTGAGCTTCGCGCTCGATAATATATTCACCTCGCGCTACGCGCTCGGACACATTTGCCTGACGCTTTTAGCTCGTTTCTTCTCGGTTTTCGCACTTCGTGTGCTTACTATTGCGCGCTTCGCGGACTAATGCTCTCTTGGTTAGCTTCATCGTTATGACCTGCTTTTGGTTTAATTATGTAAGTTTTACATAGAAAGAGGAACTAATTTACTTAAGGTTCTATCGACCTTAAGGAACACATTCTCATCAAGACACTCGCGCTTCGCGCTCGATATTTAGTTTAAAAATCATGTAAGCCTTGCGCCATGCTCGTTTCTGTTCATCGTTTAATGTAAACTCAAAAGTTTGAGCGCGATCACGGCGCGCGATTTGGTTGTCGCGGCTCGCAATGGCAATATGTTATGTTCTATGTTCTTCAGATAAAAATGATTAAATTTGTATTTGCTTTAAAATGAAGAAGGGAATTCCTTCACTTCAGCGTACATTTCCGTATCTGTCTAATAAAAAATAAATCATACAATCAGAAAGATTTCTTCCAACTATCTAAAAAGGAGCGAAAAAAAGTATCTAAGTTGTTTTTGGAACATATGTATGATAAATTTTTTAATGATTATTGAAAAATGGACATTTGAAAAAAATGGGGGGGGGGGGGTCAAATTTTACACAAATCTAATATCTTCTCTGGATGAGAATGTAAAAATAGAATAAATTGTTCGAATTTTCAAGTACCATGAACATTAATTATTATTATACCATTAAGCCACTTTCCTTTCGAGGTAGGCGTGATTCGCTCGGTTGGAAAATAGTAATGTGGGGAAGGAGATATACATTTTTTAGATTGATTTAGAATTTGCGTGTTATTTATTTAAATAACACGTTCGTCCCGCAACATTGCTCCGACCCAGGTGGCTGTTCAACCTCTCTAGTGATCACCCCAAGTAAAGAGCCTCCAAGAATTATTATGTGTGCGGTCCCCCACTTGGGCCTATTAGTATCTAAGGTCTTTTGTTTCAGGGTTCATACACTCTACTCACATTCCTTTTATGAACTGTTTGTCGCTACACTTTTCTGTCCTGGCATACTTCTCTACCTTCCTTCACGTCCATGCATTTTTTCATGCAAGCTCTCGTGTTTCTATGGCTTCTTATGTATCTTCGGATTAATGTCTCATTCACAGATTCTCACCATTTTTTTTGGTGGTCTACCCCTGGGCATTCTGCCATTTACTTCACCTTCATTCCCTTGTTTGGTTAGTCGTTCATCCTTCATTTTTTGAAGATGTGCGAACCACCTTAACTGATTTCTTTCCAAAATGTCAACTAGTGTCTCTCCTGTATCACATTCTGGGAGGATTGTCTCGTTTCGGATTTCTGGAGACTAGAAGGTAATGGTCAGTATTACATTCAGAGGGGATGGGGTCAACTTTGCACGTAGCAACTTTGCACGTGCCCAACTGTGCACGTCGATGGCCAGACGGACAACTGTGCACGTCGTTGGTCAGATGGACAACTGTGCACGTGCCATCTGTGCACGTGCACAGTTGTCCAAGTACCAACTGTGCACGTCTAAATTTCGACGTGCACAGATGGACTCATGTGCACTTTAACGTGCACAGATGTCACTTTCCTAACTGTGCACGTGCACAGATGTCACTTGCCCAACTGTGCACGTGCACAGATGTCCCTTGTCAAACTGTGCACGTGCACAGATGTGCCTAAGTGTGCACGTTTATGTCCTTACGTGAGGGTTTATACGAGGGTGATCCTTTGTATCTATGTATGATAAATTTTTAACAGTTAAAATTATTCAAACCTGGTGGAATGGAGCTTATTAACTTTCTTAATGTTAGTTTGAAAATATTTCAAATATTATTTTTAAGAAATTATTCTTTTCAAATTATTAAAGATATATGAAAATCTCTCTTCGTTCGACCTGAATGCCTCCAATTTGCTGAATGCCTTGCTTTCTCTGAATCCCTTGAAATCTGTGAATTCTTTGAATTCTCTGACTTCCCTGAATTCGTTGAACTCTCTAAATTAATCAAATTTTCTGAATTCCTTGAATTCTATGAACTCCTTGAATTCTCTGAATCCTTGAGTTCTCATAATCCTTGAATTCTCTGAATTACTTAAATTTTCTGAATTACTTAAATTCTCTGAATTCCTTGTATTCTCTGAATTCTCGGAATCCTCTGAATTCTCTGAATCTTGTGAATTCTCGGAATCCTTGAATTCTCTGAATTCCTTGTATTCCCTGAATGCTTGAATTGACTGAATTCTTCGAATTTTTGGAATTCTCAGAATTCTTTGAATTTTCTGAATTCTTTGACTTCTCTGAATCCTTGAACTCTCTGAATTCCTTAATTTCTCTGAATTCCTTGAATTCTGGGAATTCTTCAAATTTCCGGAATTCTCAGAACTTTCTGAATTCTTTGAATTCTCTTAATTCTTTGACTTCTCTGAATCCTTGAACTCTCTGAATTCCTTGATTTCTCTGGATTCCTTGAATTCGTTAAATTTGAAGAATTCTGTGAATTCCTTGAATTCGTTAAATTCGTTTAATTCTCAGAATTCCGTGAATTTGTTGATTTTGTCGAATTCTTTGAATTCTCTGAATTCCTTGAGTTTGTTGAATTTCTTGGATTCGCTAAATGCCTTCAATTTGCTGAATACCTTGAATTCTCCGAATCCCTTGAATTCTCTGAATGCAAGAAATTCTCTGAATTCTTCGCACTCTCTGAATTAATTAAATCCTCTGAATTTCCTGAATTCTCTGCATTCCCTGGATTCGTTGAATTCTCTGAATTACATAAGTTTGTTGAATTCCTTCAGTTCTCTGAATGCCTCCAATTTGCTGAATGCCTTGATCTCTCTGAATCCCTTGAATTCTGTGAATTCTTCGAATTCTGTGAATTCTTCGAATTCTGTGA
>CAKNXH010079866.1:0-67166 GCA_932178445.1 Andricus quercusramuli | reverse complement strand
AATATAGTTTTCAAACTAGAATGAAAAGATCTTTCAGAGTCAAAAAGGAAATGTAAAATTCCTATGTTGTTTTAGATACTGCACATTTCAATTTTTGTCTCTCGATAAATTCTGATAAAGGGCACCACAGGGTTTGAAAGTTCAAATACTCCCATCTTTAAAATAAAATTTTCGTTAAATTTTGTGAAATACGTGTCGTCTAAAATCCTTTGAAAAAAAGCATATTTCTTGCGAAAATGATTCTGTGACTTGAGCATGCACAGCCTGCCCGACTGGAAATGAATTCAGCAAACTAAAATAATAATAATACAATATTATATGAATATTAAAAATATTGAATTAGTTTCACTATCAAATCTTTTAAAATTACAAAATTTCATATCAAAAGCCTTGATAGTCAGTTTTAAATGTAATTATTTCATATTTCAATATGCTGAGTTGTTTTGTTTCAATGACAAAGAAAAATATTTTCTGTTTTTTTTTTTTAATTTTTGAATTCGTAGAATCGCAATAAAACAACTTAAAATTAAATATTGGGCACTTAAAATTCAACTCAAAGAAAAACAGAATTTCAAAATTAGAAGCCTTGAATGGTGCAATTTGAAAAATTGGAAGCATAGCGATCTTCTTTTGCATTATATTTCAAAATTTCCAACGTGATAATATTCCATACCTTGAGTTGAAGATTTTCACGAATGAATCATTTCAAATATATTTGATTGGAAGATTCAAAGAATGAATAAACATTCTAAATGACTGGTTAAAAGTTGAATGATTTATATTTAAAAAGTTGAAAATTATGGTTTGCTTAAAATCCAAACAGATAACAATTGTTTGATATGAAATTGAATAAATTTTTTCAATCCTGACTGGTTAACATTTTAGGGTTCTAAATTTTCATGTTGAATGCTGAACTTTCCATTCTTCTCTTTCAAAAGTATAATTTTGCAATTAAAATTGAAATGATGAAATTGAGAAAAGTACAATTGTCAATTGGAGAAATGTTAATTTTCAGACGATTTTAATTAACTTAAAATAATTTAAAATTTAAAGGGGAAGAGTATAAAAACGTTTGAACATCGCAATTCTAGGTATTCAAAAATTGGTCCAGTTCTTAATGAAGTTGAGATGTGCTTAATTTTCAACACTTCGTATGAGAAATGTTTTTATTTTTAATGCTGCGTACTTAAGATTTCTTTATTTCTAACATTTTTTTTAGAATTATTCACTTGTAAAAGTTTATGATTGAAAATTTTTCCAGCTTGTACTAACAATTTAAAATCCTGAAATTTCAGAAGCTTTGACTTTGAACAATTCAATTTAGTTTTTCACTTTTTAATTGTAGAATTGTCATCAGTTTTAATTTCAAATTGACGAAATTTTAAGTTTTCAATTTTAAATTATTAGAATTTGAACGCTTCGAATTATAAATAATACAACTCGAATTTAGTTGAATTTTATATGATCCAATTTTCGAAATTCTAATCTAAATTATTCAATTTTGAACAGTTTTGAATTGTCCTGTTTCCGAAGTTTCAATCTGAAATCTGTTTATTTCGAGATTCTCTAATTAAAAATAAAATGTTTTGATTATTAACGATTTGAAGCAATACTGATATAATAAAAACTCCTTTCTAATGTAAATGTCCACTTTTAAAATTTTTTTGTCAAAATTTTCGTATTTTGAGAGCACCTGATGAAAAAATTTTCATATTAAAGTTATTCAATTTCAAACTCTTCTATTAGGAAGTGAGACGAGTGAGATTCTTTTCTATTACATTAGAAATATTGTGCTTTTGTCCAAATTTTGCCTAGGTCATCTAAAATTGTTTGATTTTGAACGTTTTTAATTCAGAATCATTAAATATATACCTTTTTGAATTCGGAACGCTTTATATTTCAAATTATTAAATATTGTTTCAACAATTTGTTAATATCTGATATTTGACAAAAAATTAGAAACTTATTTTCACATTTTTTATTTTATTAATGTTATGAAATAAAGATCCAGACATTTACAGCTAGTTCATGAAAAATTTAATTTACAGGTTTCGGATTTCTGACACTATTGTCACTATTGGCCACTTTTTTTCAGTGATGATACTATTTTGACAGGAATGCTACTAATGTCACTAATTTTGCACGTTCCATCTTAAAATATTTTTAAATATTTTCGCTGATTGGTTAAAATAACATGTGCAACATGTCAAGTATATAAATATAAAAATATTCCCAACGGATAATATAACACAAATTTATTCATAATACTTCTAATTCATCTATTCTTTATTAACATATCAGGCCTCGGGTTATAAGAGATTTTCGATTTCCTTTTCGAAAACAGATTTTTCAAAATTGCACCATTTCCATTTATAACACTTATTGGCTGAACATTTTGAAGTTGAGAACGATCGAAATAAAATAATTTCAAATTCGAATATTAAAAAATGGACAAATGTACATTTCAACCGTACTGTTGCAAATTTGTATAATTTCCAAATAGAAGCCTAAATAATTCTCGATATATTTCAGCTTCAATATTGCATAAGAATTAATTATATTATATTGAAAGAGAGTTCAAATCAGCAATTTGATGAAAAGGTAATTTTCTTCATTACTAAATATATATCATCCATTATTCAGTTTTATAGTATACAATGAAATAAATACAAATTTGAATTGATATCTGGATATTTAACTATGAAGCGATGATCTACAAGTATTAGGAGGTTAAACCTAGATATCAAAATTTAGAAATTTAATGTAAGATTTAATTTTTAATTTTGAATTGAAAAAAAATTAAATGAAATTAATTAAATTTAAATTCGAATAATTAATTTTGAAAAATTGAAAAATTCAAAGTTTGAAACAGATTTTCCTTTTGGAACTCGATTCGAACAAAACAACAGGTACCCAATATCGCTCTCGTTTTTCCTTTTGGAACGTGCGATATTTCAGTTGCAGTTTATGGTGAGGGGGAAGGGTTCCGGCATGAAGGCGACATTGCCACCTCAGGTAGTGCACCTGTCTTTTCAAAAGTGTCTAAATTTGTGGGACACAATGGCGACAAAATTATACCTACCGTTTCAAATCATCTTCAATCTTACTGGAATCTGTGAGATCCGTCATAAATTCGAACCTATTCATTTCTATTTATTACTTTTTACGGTAAGCTCGGTAAATAATAAAATTCTTCTACAATTTCCCAGTAGAGTGGGTCAAAAAAAAATACTTTTGAAATTTGATATCGCTACAACGCGTAAAATAAGCTTATTGGGGTTTTGAAAAAGTATAATTGATTTGAAATCGATCCACGTGCAGCTTGGTTACCCATACTCGAAAAAAAGGTTGAAAATTTTTCTTGTTTGCAGAGTTTTCAACTTATCTTGAGGTTGGATTTTTTTTACGTACCTGAATTTCAGAAGAATCCTTTCAATTTTTTGTAGATTTCAATCAATCATTTCTCTGAAAAATAATTCTCATTCACTTCGCCCCTGTTTTCGGAAAAAAAATTAATGGGTTTGTGAATAAAAGAATTTTTTTGGGTACTTGAAATATTTCCAGTGACAAAAATGCACAAGGAAAAAAATCGCCAAGACCAAGGAATCAAAATTGTGAATACAACAAATTTTAAAATTTTTGATTCTCGTATTCAATGAAATAATCTTCATAACTTGTGGATTAAACATTTTTCTAAGCACGTGTGAGCTTTTTATATGTAAAAATATTGTATTTAGGCTTAGACATAAACTAGAAAAGAAATGCACAAGACCCATTATTCGAGATTAGAATTACAGTAATTTATTTTTTATTCAATTCCTGGGCCTTGCCAATTTTTTTCTAGAGTATTTCTATGCTTGAAAATTCCAGACATGCTCAAGAAAATCATAAAATCACGAGTGAAGGCTATATTCTATCAAAGAACAAATTCCAAATTTTGGAAAACCACTGTAATTGTAATTTCGACTCCTGGGTCTTGCGCGTTTGTTTCTAGTGTATTTCTAAGTCTGAAAATTCCAAACATACAAAAAAATTCTGAAATCACGAGTGAAAAAATTTATGATGTCAAATACATAATTCCAAAATTTGAAAAATGACTGTAAATCTCATTTCGACTCATAGGTCTCGTGCATTTTTTTCTAGTGTATTTATATATTTAAAAAGTCCACAACTGCTCGGCAAAATCTTTGAACCACAAGTTAGAAAGATAATTTCACTAAATACAAAACACAAAATTTTAAACATTGGCTGTGTTTCCAATTTTGACTCCTGAGCTTTTGGACCAGTGGAATGAGACATGAAAATTGAGTCAATTTACGAAAATTCCGAAGGTCTTGAAAAAAATGGTACAGCTGTTTTTTTATATCTTAAACATGATCGGGTCGGCAATTTGTTTCTAAAAATTATTTTGCAAAATTTTTCCCCCATTGCTTCACGAAAATTCAGAACATTTTGCAAACTTGAGTGAGTAACTATAAGCTCAGTCTCTATCCTGTATTAAATTTTCAAAACGTTCGTGATGCGGCAACATTAATAATTATAAACAAACTACCATTTTTTTAGTCACTTCAGAACGAAAATACCGAAGGTTTTGCAGAATGTTGTTTCTGCTATTTCTCATTAAGAAGAAACTATGGTATGATTTGCAAAACTAAATACATAACGCAAATTATCGTTTTTCAAATTATTGTAACATTTTTTGCAATTCAAGTCCTAAAATTCCAGCGAAAATTGCAGAGGTTGCGTTTTTTGGTAGCAAATGTTATAAATATCGAGATCTGAAAATTATCAAATTTCTGCTAAACGTTGCTTGGCTGGCAATAATATTAAAATTGCAATTAAACAAATTAGTTACTTTTGTAAACTAGCGAAAAATTACAAACGATTCGCAAATCGTACTAAGTGATGAATAACTTATTACCAACGTCATATTACATTTGCAAACTGTTTACAACTTGGCAGCATTACTAATTATAAACAAATTATTATTTTTTTTACCACTCACCACCGAAAATAACTAAGGTTTTGCAATTCGACTCATAAAATGCCTGTAAGAATAGGAAATTTTGCGTTTTTTTTGCGAAGTGTCGGAATCTAAAAAATATTAAATTTGCAAAACGCTGCACGACCGATAACAATATTTAAATTGCAATTAAACAAGTTAGGTACTTTGTTAAACCAGCCGAAAAATACAAACCTTCCAGGTCCTGGAAGCTGGAATTACAGCACTGGCATATCGATATGGGCGTTATGTCATAATTGATTGCTTATTTTGTGCTAATTTATGCTGAATAAAAAAATTTCTGTGCCTGGTAACTTTGATCAAAAACTGGTCCGGTATGCGAAACTCGGAAACTATTAGTGGTATCAAATTCATCTTTGCGCAGGAATTAAGTGTTAATTATAAGTGCTCTGGATTCGTGCTATGCACAAAATTCGGGCACTTTTTCACCAAAAATGTGTAGCAATGCTGGTTTCAGAAGACTCTTGTATGAGAAACTCGGCAACTATTAGTGTCATCAAATTCTACTTGGCGCAGGAATTTCGTGCTTATTTAGTGCTTATATATGCCGCAAAAACTAAATTTTGTGCCTGGTAATTTTAGTTAAAAACCTGTAGTTGGAGTACCTGGAAAACTTGGAGTACGTATTAGTCGTCTTGAAATAATAATAAACGTAAAATAATTTTCATAGAAGTTCTAGATATCACTGACAGAGTCCTCTGAGAACATAGAATCGCACATGGGGATTATTCATTTGAACGATGTCACAATTCTTTATCTTGAAAGAAATTTAAAAAAGAGAGAACTCATGGAGTAACAAGATTTTTTTCATCATTAATGGATGGGACATTCCAGTATTTTTTCCTTAGAATGCGTACCTGAAGGGAAAATGTTGTATCTTCTCGCGTTTTGCATGAAGAAAGGTTTGAAAAGCGAAAATGACCTGATTTTTTTACACTGTTAGAAAAATCTGTATGAGATTTAATAAACATGTGTGTGAAGCAAATATGCACTACCGCTGCTGAAATTTAACATACAAGGGTGTAGTGAATTTAATATACATGTGTATTAAATTTAATATACAGGTCGGTATAGCAGTGTGCATGAAAACTCAAAGTGCTTTCATTTCTTTAAATCTTGTCAAATATTCGCAATTAAATTAATAATCTAGAATTCGTCGACTGAATTGTTATTTATAATGAAAGTGCGACGTACGGGTGGAACTTTTTCCAAAATCCAGTCTAAATAGTAGAAATTTAATGCTAGTACAGTTGATTGTAGGTTAGGTCTGTTATTTGTTTGCTGAATTGACTTTTTCGACTTAAAATCCAGTCATATTTTTGATTAGCTGGAAGAAGGTATCATGTTTTATTATTTAGAGTCAAAAATTCATGTTGAACTTATTTTGAATTTGTGTAAAATGGAATTATCTCATTTTTTTTGTAAGTGATTAACATGAATGTATATGAAATTTAATATACACGCTCTTAATGGCGATTTCATATGATTAATATATTAATTTTAATACACATGGGTATATTAAATTTAATATTATTTTTAACAGTGTACGCTCTTGCACGTACGCAATATGATTTTTTCGTTTTTATGTGATATTTGGAGATTTAACATTAAATCTGGAACATTTCCGAAAATATTGCCATTGCGGAAAAAATAATGTCAGTTTCACAATCAGTGCCAAAAAATACATAAATAAATGCCACAAAATTCGACTAAATACGAATTTTATAAGTTTTTGTGACATAGTGTAATATAATGTGAATTATTAATAATAAAATTATTTTTTTAATCTGCCCGCTGCATGAGCGCGCTTCTTTTAGGTCTCGCGCTTTGCGTTCAGTCTTTGTTTTTCCGCCGCGGTCGTGCATAAACCGTTAAAAATTAGAGATCAAATAATTAAGATCTGTAATTCGGTGATTGCGCCCGGGACTTATGTTTTAGGTGAAAGTGTTTGCCGTTAAGCATTTCACTGTACCAAGCTTGTGCCGTTTTTCCATAAATTGAAATTTGTGATTTTTAATGCAATTTTTTGCCATTAAAACGCAAATTACGTGCCTTATCAAAAAATGATTAGAGCAAATTCCTAGATATTATTTAGGCAAACAATTTAGCACTAAACATTTTATTTGAGTTTGTGTCGTTATTCAAAACATCAAAATCTTTATCTTTGATATTATTTTTGACAATCAAAATAACACTAAATGGTCTGAGGACAATTTGTAGACCTTTCTGAAATAAACAATTTTGATTCTTAACATTTTCTCGTATCTCGTATACGTTTGCTGGAAAATGGAATTGCATATTTCAGTTTTATTATAGATTCTAATGAATGAATAAATTACAACATTTTATTTATTTGTTGATTAATTTTTTTATTGTTGAAATAGATTTGTTTATCTGAAGAATTTTATTTCCACATAATATCGCGAATTACGGATATTTTATGAATGCCATGGTCTATTTAATAAACTTGGAGAGTGCATATTTTTTCACTGCTCAAAAAATTTATTTTTGTGTGAATCCAACTTTTTAACGCAAAAGCTAGAAAATCAGTAAATTGAAAAGAATGAAGTTGTTTCAAACGTTTCGGCACACAATGGGAGCATTTCTGAAAAATTGGTCTTTCATTGTTTAAACAATAAATACTTGTTCAAACGAGGTATTATGTTATTATCGCGAATTATTGGCATTTCTAAATGCTTTGGCCTAATTAATAATTGTGAACATCTACCTCTGAATATACTTGTTATTTTTATTTACTCTTATTTACAAATGAATCGGTGAATGGTAGAGGGGCAGTTGTCCATTTTTATCGATTTTCGTTTTTTTGCATTTTCGGGTTCTAAATGTGCAGCCACATCGTTTCATGCTATAAGGACCGCATTCTACCACATTTTAGAGGCGTAGAGGCGGTTGGAAAGTATGAGTTTCCGAGGTTAGCATGTTAAAAGGGCAGTAGTCCAAGAAAAAAAACGAAGAAAACGTTCAGAGACACCGTTCGTCTACCTACCGAGGCTTCTTACTCCACGGGAAAAGTCCCCATTAAACCCAAAAAACTTGAAGACCTAAAAAAAATGCTGGATTACATTACAGGGGAATCCAGAATACTCTTTAAGGAAATCGCCTTCCGAAGGCCCACTCGGGAAGGCCAACAAGATATAGACAGTGATTAAAGACTGTATTAATTCAGTTTCACTTGAAAAATGATTGTTTGTCATAACAATCTTAGCTTTTCAACAATTTATCGAAAAAGCAACGAAAAAAGACTTGATTTTGGTGTAGCATGTTAAAAGGGCAGTAGTCCACCACCTTTAAAAAATTCTATAAAATAGGGAAATTGTATTAAAATTCTCTTTCCTCTTCAAATATCTCTCTGACCACTGGTTCCACAAATGCGTAAGACCTAATTAAGCAATTTGCCAATATTTTCGGAACGGGACAGTTTTTTTCGTTTTTCCAAAAGTCTGCTTTCTTGGACTACTGCCCCTTTAACATTCACCGATTCAAATGTACAGCAATGGGTGTTCACATTTTATTACTGATGTCATATCATCCAGTAAATGCAATTAATTTGCGATATTAAAAGATAATCATTCTTTAAGCCAGTGAAAATTGTTTAAACAATTGGCTGTAGGTTGAAAAATACAAGAAGTAAGGGAAAGTAATTGAATTTATTGAAAATAAATTGAAAATTGTAATCATGTTCAGATTAACTTACAAAAATTATTTTTAAAAACATTCACTTCAAAAAATTGTTCACACAATTCCTGAATCGTATATTGTTACTGTTTTTTTCTCCAAAGTTTTCCTTTTTTTTCTGCACCGGCAGTTATTGTATTACTTTCGAAAAAATTTTTAAAGAAACGAGAAACCTCCAAAAAAAACCTCAGAAATTAACAACCCTGAATTTAGCTATACATATAGATTTGAAAATTGGGGAATTCAGTTAAAAAAAAGTAATTGCCCTATCAAAAAACTGAATACATGTCTAGATTTGTCTCGGCCATATCTCTAGGAGATTTCGAATTCTGCAAAAAAAATATATTTAAACAATTTAATTGTTATAAACAATTCGGAATTCAATATAAACAAATATATCAGTCTGAAACTAGTTTCAAGCACATTGGTAGATACTTCAATAAAATACCCCAGGAGTATTTTTATTCATCGCGAAAAAATGATTATTTATACAAATAGAATGTTTATAAAAAAATCACGTTTTCCATCGTTTAATGTACAATAACTTCAACTAACACTAAATAAACACAAACTTACTAAATATTGAAACCCTTTTTCAAGTCTAACAAATCACTCATAGAGAATGATTCATTAATTAAACATTGATTTTATCCCCTCCACTGTCACTATATAACAAAAAAGCCTTTGCATATACATTATTCGGACATATAGCTAGAACAAACTAAAAGCCGCAAAAAAATCTAAAGGTATTGTTTTATGCGTCTCCGCCATACCTCTAGGAGTTTTCTCAATCATGCGAAAAAAATGATTATTTTAACAATTATATTGTTTATAATATTCATCATTTGTTTAAACAAATATAAAACAACAATTTATCTCAAACGACAGCTAGATGATGTAACTCGAATATTATACACACCAAATAAATTTTTCAAAATGAAAAAACACGAATTTAAACATTGTTTTTACTGAAGACATATCTGGATTTGTCCCGGCCATACCTCTAGGAGTTTTTTTCAGTAATTCGATAAAAATAACTATTTAAACAATTATATTGTTTACAATATTCACCATTTGTTAAAAAAATATAAAACAACAAGTTGAAACGAATGATGAATATTATAAACAATATAATTGTTCAAATAGTCATTTTTTTCGCATGATTGAAAAAACTCCTAGAGATATGGCCGAGACGAGTCCAGATATGTCTTCAGTTTTTTTATAGGACAATTACTTTTTTTAAAAATAAATTCTTCAATTTTCAAATCTATATGTTCAGCTAAATTCAGGGTCGTCAAAATTATATATAATGCAATGAATCGTAGTATGCGTGCCACATTACGTTATAAAAAAAAAAAAAAAATAGTAAATCCGTTACAAACTGTTGGAACCCTTCAACTGTAAGAGAAAATTGTTTGGCAACATATTGAGAACTTAATCTATCGAATAAAAAAAAAGATCAGTTTGTTCAATATTATCAATTTTGCTTAGTAGTAAACAGTTTGCAAATCTAATATGATGTTAGTACTAAGTTAATTATCACTCAGCACGATTAGCGAAATGTTTCTAGTTTTTAGCTCGTTTAACAATGTACGTGATTTGTTCAATTGCAGTGTTAATATTGTTGCCGGTCGTGCAACGTTTTGCAAATTTAATATTTTTCAGATTTTGACGTTTTCAACATTTGCCATTCAAAAACGCAACATTTGCAATTTCTGCTGAAATCTTAGGAGTCGAATTGCAAAAAATGCAACATTAATTTTAAAAAAACGATAATTTGCGTTATGCATACAGTTTTCCAAATCATATAATAGTCTCTTTTAAACGGAAAGAAGTGGAAACGACTGGGGAGTGATAAGCAAAATAATAATTTGTTTATAATCAATAACGTTTTGCAATTCTGATAATTTTCAGATCACGAAATTTCTAACATTTGCTGCCCAAAAACGCAACCTTCGCAATTTTCGATGAAATTTTAGGAGTCGAATTGCAAAGATGTAACAACTTGAAGAACGATAATTTGCGTTATGTATTTAGTTTTGCAAATCATACAATAGTCTCTTCTCAATGGATAAAAGCAGAAACAACATTCTGCAAAACCTTCGGTATTTTCGCTCAGGGGTGATTAACAAAATATTAATTTGTTTATAATTAATAATGTTGCCGCATCACGACAATTGCCGCAAATTTGATACAGGATAGAGACTGAGTTTATAATTACCCACTCAAGTTTGCAAAATTTTTTGAATTTTCGTGGAGCAATAGGCGTAAAATTTTGCAATTTAATATTTTTAAATAAATTGTCAACCCAATCACGTTTTGAAAAATTTTAGATTATGTTCAACACATGAGAAAAAAATATACAATTTTTTTTTAAGGTCTTCGGAATTTTTGTTAATTGAATAGCTATTTTCACTGGTCTATTTGGCGACTTTTTTCTAGTACATTTTTGTCACTGGAAAATTCTCAAGTACCCCGAAAAATTCTTTTCCATTTTGAACCCCGTTAAAAAATCTTCTGAAAACTGAGGTGAATTAGTTTGGAATTATTTCTCAGAAAAATGATTGACTGAAATCCCAGAAAAATTGAGAAGATTTTTCTGACCTTCAGATATGTAAAACAAAATTGAAACTCAAGAAAATTTAAAAACTCTGTAAACAAGAAATTTTTTAGAACTTTTTTTCGAGGTCAGGTAACCAAGCTGGCATGTCAATTGATTCTAAATTAATTATACTTTTTCAGGATCTCAATACGCTACTTTTCACGACATTGAAGTTTGCCACAGATATGGACTTGAAACTCGAAATAAAAAAAAGAATGATATAATATATTCACGTGACAAATAAGTTTAAGAAAAGTGATAATTAAAGTATTTCACACACATCCTAATTCATTTGAAAAAAATCAAGAAGTGTCTTCTTTCTAACCCAAAAAGTGACTACATGTAAATAATATTTTGTTTTGAAATCAAAATAATCCATTAAAATTCGATAGTCTGCTTGAATATGGAGTGAATTGGAAAAATTCTAATTTTTGACTTTTTACCATGAGTGGCATATCGTTGAAATCGCCAAAAAACGTCGACTTCAAATATAATATTAATAAATTAATGATTTACAAATTTTTTAAAATCATGTTCCGTATTTCATTCTCCATTAGTACAAAGGACCCCCCGCTGGGAAGGGTCCGCGAAAGAGATCTCAGAAGTGAAACAGGTGTAGAAAAGACTAGGTGAGGAGGTGGTTGTACCTGAGCTATTGAAACTGGACATTATAAATAGTGCTACTACACTAATATAATTGCGGAGTTCTCGAACAATAAAATTAATCTCTTGTCAGTTTGGGTTCCAGTTTGGAAATTTTCGATCTAATTTATTACTCTAAAATTTGAAGTTTTTCAACTTTGAAGACGCATAAACTCAATTCAAGAAACAAAATTATTTTGAAGATTTATAGTCTTCTTATATTATTGGGTTATTCTGAACGTATTTTTGATTTGCTTTTCAACTTCATTTTTATTCCAAATATTGGACGATTGTCCAGTTATTCTGATTTTGAAGGCCTTAACTTATAATTTGTTCTATTTTGAATACATTATTGAATTGATTATGGGAATAAATATTTTAAAAAACAAAGCCTGAGAGAAAAATTTCAATTCCAATACAAAGAGTGACCAGGTAATTTTAAAAGCTTATACTTTGGAAAAATGTTCATTTCAGGTCTTTATTTGTGAGCGTACATTTCCAGTTCAAAGAATTTGAAAATGAACTTCTAAATAATCAATGAATAATTAATAATTGAAATTTTTGATTAGAAAAGTTTTCAGGGTGGCCTCCATTTTTATAGTTTCTGTCTTCTGGCTCACTAATTTCTCACTAATTTCAGATAATTTTTCGTGTAATTCAAATATAGTACTTTCAGATATTGTATATTTGAAGCGAAAAGGGGGTAGAAGGAAAAGTTATTTGCGAATGCATAGGCGGAAAAAGGGGAATTTCAAGAAAAAAAGAAGGAAACACTGTACAACGTGGCGGCTGGACGACTCACAGCGGGCTGAATGGGGAATTTACTATTCAAAATTACCCACAGCCCACACTTCTTAACTGATTTTCAATTTTTTTGTAGAAGTGATCAGTAATACTTGCACAAGAGCGTCCATGGATTATGTTTTCTAATTATTATCATTTTCTACTTTTTGTATAAATAAAGAAAGGGAGAGAAGAAGACATTTTTTAATTATTATTTTTTATCTTCGAATCAATGACTTCATTAATCCAATTCTCGAACAGGAGGAATCTCGCAGTATCGAAAGAATTATAAATAATTGACAGGATATAGAATGTAATTGTCGTAAACAAATTATATCAAGAAAATGTCTACATATTGAAAACTTTGCTTGCAAAGTATATTTGTAAGTTGAAATTGCTTAATATTAGCAACGGGATCATGTTTGATCATGAAAATTTGTTGTCCAGTATAATTTGTTTATCTTATAAACAAATTATGTTTAAAAAATGCGTAGTTTAGTGGCTGTTTGGCAGAAAGTAATCGTTTTTCTTTCTTAGTCCTTTTAAATTATATGACTGATATTATTGAAGATATTATGAATATTATGAAGAAATGCACAGTTTGACCATTCATACGTAGAAAGGGATCGTTTGTCATCATTGCCTCCAAACGATATCGCTGGAAATGTTTATTCATGTTCTCGAAGAATTAGCTGAAGCAATAATTTCATGATCCATTTGAAATTCATTCTGGCTCCACTTTAATAAATGGTCCAACTATGCATTTTTTTATTAAAATTTTTTTATGACATAAACAAATAATATGGATTGACAATATTTTGTCAGCAAATATCAGCACTCATGTGATTTCAAGACGAGTACAGAGAAAAACGGTCACTTTCTATCTCTAAATGCCCAAAGTGTGTACTTGTCTATAGAAAAAAAACAAATATTATCGATTGACAATTCTTGATCACTAAACATCACCACTTGCACAATTTCAAGACGATGAGAAAGAGAAACTATTACTGTCTGTCTATAAACGACCAAGTGATGCATTTGTTTATAAAATTTTTTTATTAAAAAAAAGTTATATGGATTGACAATTACTTGTGACTGAATATCACCACTTATTTAATTTGAAGACGAGTAGAAAGAAAAACGATTACTTTCTATTTATAAATGGTCACAAGACGCATATATTGATAGAATTTATTTCCAACAAAACCAAACAATAACGAAAACATCACCACTTGCGTAACGCGAAGATGATGTAAAAAGAACTATAACTTTCTGTCTATAAACGACCAGACTATGCATTTGTTTATAAAATTTGTTTGAAAAAAAGTAATATCGATTGGCAATTCCTTGTCACTACATATCACCACTTACGTAAGTTGAAGACGAGTAGCAAGAAAAACGATCACTTTCTATTTATAAATGGTCAAAAGATGCATTTATTGATAGGATTGATTGAAAACAAAAACAAATGATATCGACCGAGAATTCTCCGTCAAAAAACATCACCACTTGCGTAACTTGAAGATGATTAAAAAAAAACTATTACTTTCCGCCTGTAAACGACCAAACTATGCATTTGTTTATAAAATTAATAAAAAAAAAGTTATATCGATTGACAATTCTTTGTCACGTAATATCACCACTTATGTAATTTGAAGACGTGTAGAAAGAAAAACGAACACTTTCTATCTCTAAGTGGTCAAAAGATGCATTTCCTTATAAAATTTGTTTATAACAAAAACCAATAATATCGATTGCCAAGTCTTCGTCAATAAACATCACCACTTGTGTAACTTGATGATGATTGGAAAAATGTATTACTTTCTGTCCATAAATGACCAAACTATGCATTTGTTTATAAAATTTGTTTAGAAAATAAACAAATAATATGGAATGACCAATCTTTATAATAACATATTACCACTCATATAATTTAAAGTTGCCAAAAAAGAAAAACGATTACTTTCTGCCAATGAACGCCTCAACTATGCATTTATTCACATAATTTGTTTATAAAACAAACAAATTATACATTACAACAAATTTTCAGGATCAAAAATGATCGAGTTGATAAAATGAAGCAATTTCAAGTTACGAAGATACTTTGAAGCAAAATTTGCGATATGTTTACATTTTGTTAATATCACTTGTTTATAACAATTAGAATCGATGAATCGAATTGAATATTCAATGAATTGATTAATCATGCTTGACTCTGGTTTTTTTTTCGATAAAGACCAAAGTAAATCACCCACCGACAATGAATACTGTGACAATATCGAAAATTGCGCAAAACACGAATCGATGACATTTTAATTAGCTGATAAAATTTGAAGATGATATAATTTGAAACAAAAAATGAAAGAAGATTTGGAAGATTGGTGAATATTCTCAATATTGAAGGTAATCTCGAATAAAATGCAACATTACCAAAACTCCCAACAGAAATTGAACGGCTAAACCGATTTTTTTCTATCTTTTTTTAATCGTCTCGTAATTATGTAATGAACCTAATGCAGCATATAAAAATTCAATTTATGCATATTTTAATAATTATCAATTTCGTTCAAGCGGCTCGAATCTTCAAAGGATGCAACAATGGAAAGAGCGGAAGATTTACGAGCGACCCCCTGGGTTCAGCATGCTCGAAAACCGTCACGGTGAATTATCGTAAATTCTATATACATTTGCAGAGCGTCTGTTTTAGGTTCAACGGGGGTACTTTCCCGGTGGCGGATTGCTCGTTTACAGGCGCAGAAATAGAACATATTTTCGATTAATTAAAAAAACACAAAAACAAGACCATTTAAAAAAAAAGAGCCATTAATGTTAGGCACTATACCCTTCAGATTATGTGGTTCAAATCTTACATTGAACGATTCATCCGTTCAGCGGGATTAATGTCAAAACGAATACATGGGCTAAAAACCAGTCTCGTCGAAGCGCCTTAGTTATGTTCTGGTTTGGAAAAATATGCTCTCTTTGTGTAATCTACACTTTTTTATATATGAAGAAATACAGTTGTCGATGAGCATCAGCAAACTTTGTGCAAGAAATCTATTGGCTTTTAACGATATAATAAGTACAATCAGAAAATTGTTGTGTCATGAAGGAAAATACAGAGATATCTTTTGTCGTATAATAGCTGTAACATTTTTGATATTTCAAGTACATTTAAATTGTTTATAAATTTATAATTTTCAAATTGATGATGACACTATTCAAAATTCAACCAATGTAACTTGAAATTGCGAACTCAAAGTTTATTAAAGATAAATATTTAACATTCATAGTTTAAAATAAAACTCAGTGCTCAAAAATTGTAAAGATTCAGGATTGACCAATTTTTTTTAACAGATATCAATTTCAGTTATTTTCATCTTTATCTATTTTGATTTTACACAATACAATTTTTAATTCTTCAACTTCAAATCGTTTTATATTGAACATTTTCTTTAGAACTATTATTTATTTTAGAAGTTTTCGAAGAGAATATTTTTCAAATTGAAATTATTAATTTGTCTGAATCTCAACAAAAAATCGGACAATTTTGGATTCCTTTGAAAATAATTCTCCCTGGACAAAAAATAATGTGAAACATAAATGCTATAAAATGATGCCAATGTTTGAAATTGCTTGATTTTAAAATTCTTAATTCGAAATTTCTTATATTTAATCTGAATTGATTCAATTTAAAACTGCCTATCAAGGCTCTAATGAGAAATTCTGAAATGTTTAGTAGCAAAATTGTCATGAAATTTTTAATATTTGAATTGGCATCTACTTCACTGTGAAATTTGACATTCCAAACCTCCAAAAAAAAGAAATTTCAAACCAAAGATTTTCTAATTAAAACTTTGAAAGTGAGTAAATTTTAATTTCAAGGCCTCAAAGATTCGAATGTTTCAGAATTACGCATTCCAAACTATAATTTTAAATTCAAATTATATACATTTTACAGATGGTAAATATATATTAATAATAAATATCATATCATATAGTATTAAGTAATATTTGAAGTGAACGGATAGATTTTTGTACTCAAAAATGTCAAAATAGTGTCATAAAATTTGTCATGGGGGGAGGGGGATGAAGAATAGGAAAAAGTATGCTTACGTAATACTTGAACGGCCTCTTATGTCTATTCCGAATTAAAAATTGTCTAATCCGGAATAAAAAAGGATGCATGTTTCAAATACATATCTACAATCACACAGCAAAGGTACGCTAAGCAACAAATGACCTGATTGTTCAACGAATGCTTATAAAAAAAGTCGCATGGTGATATTTTCGAAAGAAGAATTTGAGAAAACCGCATTCAGATATTTTTGAGACGAATTTAGAGGTTTTTTCAGTTTTCCGACACGACTCTTACTTTCTTCTAAATTATTCACATTAGTTTCCAATCCATATCTACAAGCACACAGCAAATGTCCACTAAGCAAAAAATGCCTCAATTTTTTAACAAATGGTTAGAAAAAATAAAACAAGAAAGCCACATCGAGATACTTTCGAAAGGAATTTTTCAATCCTACAATTACTTTTTTCATAACAATTGCAGAACTATAAATAAAAATGTTTAAAATTGTTGAAAGAAAAAAACAAAAAACAAAAAAAAATCTACATATTTTGGAGACGAATCTAGAGGTGTTTCTGTTTTTGACTTAGTTTTTTTTTTAATAATTGCATTCGTTTCAATTCCATATCCGTGGCAAACTTCAATGTCGTTACTTTTCAGCAAATTAAAACTTTATTGAAGCATCCTACCGCTACTTGTTGCTTAAATATTCGCCTGTTTGAAAAAAATAACAAAATGTCTTTTAATTATGTTGACGGATCGTCCACATATTACATGACACTCTAAGGGGGGGGGGGGGGGGAAGCCCCCAAATTTTAAAAAGGCACAAAGGAGTGGGGTTTGCAAAAGTTTTTTGAAGCGTGACACAGTTTAGATAAAAAAATAAAATTTTTAATCCTTATCGATACATTAAGTACAAATATCATCGTCACAAAAAATTGAGTAGTTGTATTCTAGACCAGAAAGTTGAATTTTCATGCCAAAAAGACAAACTTTTAACCAACATGATTATTTTTAGCCAAAAGAGATGAATTTTTAGCAACGAAAAATTACTTTTCTAATAGACAAGATAAATTTTGAAACTAGAAGAAGAAATTTTCAACAAAATACATAAAGTTTCAACTAAAAAGGATAAGTTTTCAAACAAAAATAGGAGGGTTAAATTTTATGATAATAATTTTAAAAAAATCAATTAACTACTAAATGGTTGAAATTTTAATTTAAAATAATTAATTTCAAACAGAAAATAAAATCGTTCAACTCTTATTTAAAAAAAACTAATTTACAATAAAAAGGAAGAATTATCAACCAGTTGCATCCAGTAGAAAATGAAGATTTTTTGACGAAATAGTGGAATCCTCAAACAAAATGATGAATTTTCAACAAAGAAGATTAATGTTAAAACCAAGAGAACGAATTTTCAAGAAAATACAAGAATTTTCTAACAAATAGTTGAATGGCAAACTTATTAGGGCTAAATTTACAACCAAAAGTGGAATAATTATATTTTCAAATAAAAAAATTAAGTTAAAAAGAAAGAATTTCCAAAAAAATACTTACGTTTGCGAAAAAAAAGTTCAATTTTTAACAAAAAATATAAATTTTCAACATAAAAGTTAATTGACGACCAAATAGCAGCATTTTCAACTGATAAAGAGATACATTTTCAACGAAAAGTGGAATAAATAATTTTGCAGATAAAAAAATTAATTTTCAACCAAATAGTTACATTTTGATATAAATAGTCAAATTTTCAACCAAAAATATGAGATTTTGAGAAAAAAGTTAATTTACGACCAAATGAATAAATTTTCAACTTATCAGCGATGCATTTTTAACCAAAAGTGGAGTCAAACTTTTTAGATAAAAAAATTATTCTTCCACAAAAACAAAAGAATTTCTAAAAAAATAGTTATTTTGAAAAAAGTAGTTCAATTCTGAACGAACAATATTAACTCTCATCGAAAAAGTTAATTTACGACGAAATAATTGAATTTTTAATTAAAGAAGATAAATTCTCAAACAAAAATAGAATAATAAAGTTTTCAGTTAAAGAAACAAATTTTCAACGGGAAAAAAGCAAATTATCAACCACTTAACTCCAATGGAAAATGATAAATTCTTGACAAAATAGTTGCATCCTCAAAGAAAATAATGATTTTTTAACAAACAAGAATAATGTTACGCATAACCAAAAAAAAAGAACTTTCGAAAAAAATTAATTGTCGACCAGAAAGTTGAATCATAAACCTGTGAGGGATACATTTTGAACCAAACCTGGACCAACTTTAGAAGTCATGTTCTTTGATTTTCTTCAAATTCAGGGAATATGTTTACCTACCTAATAGTACTTAATCGACAAATTTATAGACCACGAAAACCACCCCTCTCCAAGTGATGGGGGTGACATTTTCAACCCCAACGCCTGCACGGGTATTTTCAAAAGCTTGTAACTTCCTTTCTATTTTATCGATTTAAATTTTTTATGAGGGTTTTCGAAAGGATATTTCTCACTCTTTTATTATATTTTATTAAAGAAAAAAACGAAAAACGTTTTAAGCAATTCTTAAACAATTTAATTGTTTATTTAACTTTTTTTAGCAATTTGGGGTATTTCTATTTTTTCTAATGCTCTCAAAAGAAAGCTTGACCTTTTGGCTTCAAAATGATCCTAAGCAAAAAAATGGTCCAGTGAATAGTTTCCGAGATATAGGCCCCGATGTGAAGGCAATCCTAATGCTCGTGCTCAGACGCAATCCTTTAGCAGTCCACAGACTAGTTTGCAAGTCTACCATTCTTTCAACGCATTCAAGTTCATTCCGAATTACATTAAATCAGCTAATACATAATTTAAGAATGCATTTCGGTGGGTCGGAGGAAGTTGATTTATTTATTATTTGTTATAAACAAATAAAAAATGCAAGCCACCCTGTTCAGAAGTGATGTTGATTTTTCTCAGTATGAATGATTCCTTACTATTATAGTTCGTCAGTTTACAATAATTATTGATTATTCATGGATATTTCATGAATAAGTGCCCAATTTAACCATTGTTAACACATAAACAGTGCATTTTCAAATGAGTCAACTACAAATTATTAATTAACGCCTCTCGTCAACCTACGATCTGTAAAATCACAGTCTCCAGAGTCTACCACGTGGAGGTGGCAGTGCGATTTTAGACTCCTTCGGGGTGCTTAATTCAAGTGAGTCCCCTCTCCTCTTACTATTTGGGGTGCTTGTTTTTTGTGAGTCCCCTCGTCCCTCACTATTCGTGGTGTTTAATTTTTATGAATCCTCTGGCCTCTCACTTCACAGTGTTTTTTAATTGGTTCGCCTTTTCTTTTCACCATTTTTCTTTTCTTTTGAAGTACTCTCCCTATTCAAGGTATGCTTAGGTTTAGGAAAAATGTCACTCTTCTCATCATAGGAAAATCGTTTAAGGTTCAGCTCTCCCTTATCATTAGGGGTGAAAGCATGGTACTTGAGAGTACCGGGTATTGTGACAGAATTACTGAAACGATCTGCTAATTCCAATGTCATTGCTGAATGATCATCTTTAGAACTAAAGGGTACAACTGTTTCCATGCGATGGAATCGGAGAAAATTTAAAGCGACTTGCATCAAGAGCCAGCTTGCAGCGTCCAGCAGAGAAGCAGATTCTAAGTTCTCATGATTTATATAAACGGGCCAGAGAAAATTTAAAGGAAACAGTTGTACTCTTCTGTTCTAAAGATGATGATTCAGCAATGACATTGAAATTAGCAGATCAGTTCAATAAGTATGTCACAATACCCGGTACTCTCAAGTACCATGCTTTCACCCCTAATGATAAGGGACAGCTGAACCTTGAACGATTTTCTTATGATAAGAAGAGTGACATTTTTCCTCAAACTAAGCGTACCTTAAATAGGGAGAGTACTTCAAAAGAAAAGAAAAATTGTGTATAGAAAAGGCGAACCAATTAAAAAACACTGTGAAGTGAGAGGCCAGAGGATTCATAAAAATTAAACACAGCGAGTACTGAGAGGCGAGGGGACTCACAAAAAACAAGCGCCTCGAATAGTAAGAGGCGAGGGGAATCACTTGAATTAAGCACCCCGAAGGAGTCTAAAATCGCACTGCCACCTCCATATGGTAGACTCTGGAGACTGTGATTTTACAGATCGTAGGTTGACGACAGGCGTTAATTAATAATTTGTCTGTAGTTGACTCATTTGAAAATGCACTGTTTATATGTTAACAATGGTTAAATTGGGCACTTATTCATGAAATATCCACGAATAATCAATAATTATTGTAAACTGACGAACTATAATAGTAAGGAATCATTCATACTGAGAAAAATCAACATCACTTCTGAACAGGGTGGTTTGCATTTTTTATTTGTTTATAACAAATAATAAATAAATCAACTTCCTCTGACCCACCGACATGCATTCTTAAATTGTGTATTAGCTAATTTGATGTAATTCTGAATGAACTTGAATGCGTTGAAAGAATGGTCGACTTGCAAACTAGTCTGTGGACTACTAAAGGATTGCGTCTGAGCACGAGCATTAGGATTGCCTTCACATCGGGGCCTATATCTCGGAAACTATTCACTGGACCATTTTTTTGTTTAGGATCGTTTTGAAGCCAAAAGGTCAAGCTTTCTTTTGAGAGCATTAAAAAAAATAGAAATACCCCAAATTGTTAAAAAAAGTTAAATAAACAATTATATTGTTTAAAAATTGCTTAAAACGTTTTTCGCTTTTTTTCGTTAATGAAATATAATAAAAGAGGAAGGAATATCCTTTCGAAAACCCTCATAAAAAATTTAAATTGATAAAATAGAAAGGAAGTTACAAGCTTTTGAAAATACCCGTGCAGTCGTTGGGGTTGAAAATGTCACCCCCATCACTTGGAGAGGGGTGGTTTTTGTGGTCTATAAATTTGTCGATTAAGTACTATTGGGTAGGTGAACATATTCCCTGAATTTGAAGAAAATCAAAGAACATGACTTTTAAAGTTGGGGCCAGTGGCGTAACTAACAGTGTTCCATGTGTTCCGGGAACACGGGCCCCGCAAGCTAGGGGGCCCCCAAAGCCATGGCACCAGGGCCCCCACCAATGCAGAAACAATTGCACATTTTTCATGCACACGCTTCTTAATCGACAGCAGTTGAGAAATAATGCCCAATGAGTAGTTTAAGTATAAACCAAAATCATTAATTTAAAACAAAACAGTACATTTATGAAAAAATATTTGAATTTTCTACATACAATAAACGGAATTCCAACAAAATAGTCACATTTTCAAATTAATAGTTCAATTATCAACAAAAAATATGAATTTTCAACAAACGATAAATTCTCAAGCTGTTAGTCCACTTTTCTACAAAATTTTCAAATTTTTGAGCCAAAAAGGCGAATTTTCCACATAAAAGTTCATTTACGACTAACCAGGTGAGTTTTAAATTAAAACCATGTATGTTCAACCACAAAATGCATTATTTACAATGTAGTTCAACTTTAAACTAAGTGGTTGATTTTTCTGCAAAAAAAATGTATTCTTAATAAAATATGCTGTTGAAATATGTTGGATAGGTAGTATTTCAACCAAAAGAGATTTTAATTTGAAAACAAAAACAGTTGAATTCCACTAAAAAACGACAAATTTCGAACAAAACAGCTGTATTCTCAATCAAAACGGAATAATTTTCAACCAAGCAGTTAGATTTTCAGTCAAGAAAATTGATTCTCAACAAGAAAAAAAGAACTTAAAATTTCCAATGAAACAGACTAATTAAAAAAAATAGTTTGAAAAAATTGACTTTCACCATTAACAAATTTTTTTATTTCCGATATTATATCCTCCAATTTGGATTTTTGAAGCCTGATACCAAATTCAGACTCAGCGACCTTGAAAAACTTACAATTACTCATTTGCATAAAAATTCAACGATTTTCAAATTTTGGTATCGGCCATTTTAAATATTGGAATTCTGATACCAAATTTGAATTCAGCGGCCTCAAAGACATGAAGATACTCATTTTTATAAAAATTGAATCATTTTCAAGCTTTTATATTCACGATTGAATCTTACTCTTTGACAGTTTTCAAATTTCGGCCGGCGAAAGGCACCTACCGATTCACTGAGAGTAAATGCAGTGTTGCCAAATCACGGAGGTGGGAAGGTGTGCTTCTTACCTGTGATTGGATTTATATATGCTGGAGGTGAGAACGTACAGTTTGTATCTGCTAGTATGCGACACTAGCGCCGGTGATATATACCCGAACTAGGTAGGCGATACTGCTGATAAACGATGAACGTTGTCGCCTCCGAACGTTTTTTCGCCAAATGCTATAAAAGTCCATCTAAAATTGATTTACATCGAAAAATAGGCAGAACGTTGTCACCTCCGTTTTCGGCGGCGACAACGTCTAGTATATATATATTTTTTAGGTGACAACGTATAGTCTATACATATACACACATATATATATATATATATATATATATATATGTGTGTGTGTGTGTGTGTGTGTGTGTAAGAAGGCGGTCGTCCTTGGGTCGCTCCATGTCCTCAGGGTGCACGAGACTTTCGCCGGATCATCGTATAGAATTCGCGCTGACTGTAACCACCCACCTAACTATACCCGCTCTCGGTGAAATCCTGCGGTTGTCCTTATGACAAACTTTTAACTATATATATATATTTCAGGGCGACACCATGAGCCCTCTCCTCTTTTGCCTCACATTATTGCCACTATCTCTCGCACTTCGCCATTCCGAAGGGTACCTCTGTGGCAAACCTGTAAATCGAAAGCATAAAGTAACTCATGTATTTTACATGGTTATAGAAATGCGCCAAGGTTAATTTGAAGAAAGGAAAACTTAACGGCATCCTCGAAGATCCTGAACTCGTTGACAGAAGCGCTATACGACACCTTTGCGCTGGAGAGATGCAGATACAAACGTCTCCTCCGACAGATATGGTCTTCCGAACTGTCGGCGAGAAACAAAGTATCTGCAACGAACATGCTTGCCGTCCCAATAGTACTCTATTCATTTGGAGTAGTTCCATGGATGAAGGACGAGCTCAGATCCCTCGACATCGGGTCCCAAACGGTTATGCACATGAACAAAAGCATTCACCTTGAGTCTTCTGTTCCACGACTTTACATCTCACGCCGTCAAGGTGGCCGTGGAATACTGAATCATGAATGTCTTCACAACAGGATTATTCTGGGTACAGCACATATTGTCGCAAATGGACAAGATCCTCTTCTTGAAATGGTCACAAAACACGAAGAAGTAGGCAAAGGGGCGTTTCTTTACAAAGCAGCAGAAGAGGCTGCTGAAACACTCGGCCTTGACTTCAATATCAGGGGTGAGCGAAATGCATCAGATCTTATCCATCTTGAATACTCACCTCCTGAAGTCCCGGATTAAGAAAGCATAGGAGAAAAACTTCCGCGAAGAGCTCCTCGACAAGAAGATGCACGGCATCTTCCACAGAAATGTGGAAGATCAGTCGATGTCGTATGAGCTGACGTTTGCTTTCCTTAAATCACCCGGATTGAAGTCGGGCACAGAGGGCTTCATTTTGGCATGTCAAGATGGTGTCATTTCCACTCTAGCATACCGTCGCCACATTTTGAGCCAAGATATTCCCGATGATAGCTGCAGAGCGTGTCATGAACACCGCGAGCATCTAGGACACATACTATCTAGTTGTCCAGCTCATGCGGGAACAACCTACATCCAAAGACACAATGCGGCACTGAGAGTGCTTTATTACCATCTCTGTCACTCTTACGGCATTAGCCCAAATACCTCTCCGCTGAACGCCTCTAGAGAAATAGAGTCAATTGTCGAAAATGGGAAGTGCCGCATATATTGGAACTTCATATTCTCGACAATTGTTTCTGTTGCGCACTCGAGGCCTGACATGGTTCTTCTTGACTTCGAGAAACGAACCATGTTCGTTATCGAATTTTCGGCACCAGCGGACAAAAACGTCACAGCGAAGGAGAAAGAAAAGAAAGAAAGGTATAAAGACCTTATGAGGGAGTTGCGACGGTTATACACGGAATATTCTGTTAAGCTAATCGTCCTGATCATTGGCGCTCTTGGAGGTGCCAAGGTTTCACTTGTTAATAGCCTGAAAAGCATCCCTGCGTGTCAACAAAATGCTGAGACACTTGCAGGGAGAATGCAGAAGGCGGTCGTCCTTGGGTCGCTCCGTGTCCTCAGGGTGCACGAGACTTTCGCCGGATCATCGTATTGAATTCGCGCAGACGGTAACCACCCATCTCACGGTCGTGAGACGTGGTTACAGCTGAAATTTTACCGCGATTTCGCTGGGAGCGGGTGCAATTTTTCAAATTAGCACCCGCTCCCGGCGAAATCCTGCGGTTGTCCTTATGACCAACTTTTAACTATATATATATACAGGGTGTCCCAGACTCAAGTGTCCGGACTTATATAGCCGTATAAAAATAAAAAAAATAAATCGAAAATTCCTTTTCCAAAAATCAGTTGAAGTTTTAGTTTTTTAGTTATAAAATATTTAAGCTGGTCCAATCAGGAGCGCCGTATAAACAGCCGTGTGTGTTAAAAGTTTGTCATAAGAGCAACCGCAGGATTTCGCCGGGAGCGGGTGCTAATCTGAAAAATTGCACCCGCTCCCAGCGAAATCGCGGTAAAATTTCAGCCTGTCGAGAATATGAAGTTCCAATACATGCGGCACTTCTCATTTCCGTCAATTGACTCTATTTCTCTAGGAGCGTTTAGCGGAGAGGTATTTGGGCTAATGCCGTAAGAGTGACAGAGATGGTAATAAAGCACTCTCAGTGCCGCATTATGCCTTTGGATGTAGGTTGTTCCCGCATGAGTAGGACAACTAGATAGTATATGTCCTAGATGCTCGGGGTGTTCATGACACGCTCTGCAGGTATTATCGGGAATATCTTGGCTCAAAATGTAGCGACGGTATGCTAGAGTGGAAATGACACCATCTTGAAATGACAAAATGGAGCCCTCCGTGCCTGACTTCATTCCGGGTGATCTAAGGAAAGCAAACGTCAGCTCATACGACATCCACTGACCTTCCACATTTCTGTGGAAGATGCCGTGCATCCTCTTGTCGAGGAGCTCTTCGCGGAAGTTTTTCTCCTGTGCTTTCTTAATCCGGGCCTTCAGGAGTGAGTGTTCAAGATGGATAAGATTTGATGCATTTTGCTCACTCCTGATATTGAAGTCAATGCCAAGCATTTCAGCAGTCTCCTCTGCTGCTTTGTAAAGAAACGCCCCTTTGCCTACTTCTTCGAGTTTTCTGACCATTTTAAGAAGAGGATCTTGTCCATTTGCGACAATATGTGCTGTACCCAAAATAATCCTGTTGTGAAGACATTCAAGATTCAGTATTCCACGACCACCTTGACGGCGTGAGATGTAAAGTCGTGAAACAGAAGACTTAAGGTGCATGCTTTTGTTCATGTGCATAACCTTTCGGGATACGATATCGAGGGATCTGAGATCGTCCTTCGTCCATGGAACTACTCCAAATGAATAGACTACTACTGGGACGGCAAGCATGTTCGTTGCAGATACTTTGTTTCTCGCCGACAGTTCGGAAGACCATATCTGTCAGATGAGACGTTTGTATCTGACTCGGAGAGTATCCTTTATGGATGTTACGTCCTAAATGCGGCTTTGTGGCACGCTCAGGTATGTATAGGTCTCTCCAGCGCAAAGGTGTCGTATAGCGCTTCTGTCAACGAGTTCAGGATCTTCGGGGATGCCGTTAAGTTTTCCTTTCTTCAAATTAACCTTGGTGCATTTCTCTAACCCGAACTCCATTCCAATCTCTTGAGTGTACACTTTGACCATTCTTAGAGCTAGATGTAGTTTCTCTTGATTTCTAGCATTGATCTTAAGATCATCCATGTAAAATACATGAGTTACCTTATGCTTTCGGTTTCCAGGTTTGCCGCAGAGGTACCCTTCGGAATGGCGAAGTGCGAGAGACAGTGGCAATAATGTGAGGCAAAAGAGGAGAGGTCTTATGTTTTCCAGATAAGATGGTAAATCTGGTTTTCCAAAGCGGCATTAATCTCTCTATGCATCTCACGATGTGTGGATGAAGCTTTAAGCTTTCCAACAGACAGACGATGAGTCTATGGGAGGTTGACTCAAAAGCTTTTCGGTAATCTATCCAGGCGATAGATGAGCAGGTTCTCCCGATATCCTGCTACGCCTTTCTTTGAGCCACGTTGTTCATACATCTCTCGCGACGCAGGTTCAATTGTCCGAAGAATCCTATCATTTAGGATGGCTGTGAAGATGTGATACCGTGTGTTCAGGCAAGTTATTGGCCTGTAATTCTTAGAGTCAGCTAAGTTGCCCGTATTCGGCAAGAGCACTGTGCGCCTTTCCACCAATCACTCCGGAATAGGCTCTTCCGACTTTAGATTTGAGGTGAAAATTCGGGCCAGATGCTGGTGGGTCGAATGAAACTTCTTCCACCAGAAGGTCTTGATACCCAGTAACGCCAACTTTGGCATGTTGAGCTACTGCGCTTGCCGGGCGCAGCGGCCCTCATTGGTTGCTGTTGGCGCGCGATTTAAACCGGGTGTAATTAACAATTTTTGAAATTAAAATATATTATTATTGTGAATTGCACATTAATATCAGAAATTACCTAATTTGTAATTTAAGGTTAGAAAAAAATAATAATTGAACACCCTTTTTTATCGAAATATAAATTTATCTTTTGAATTCGAAGAAAATAGGCTATTATTAACGAAATATACGCATGAGTATTTTTTTCTAACCTTACATCGCAAATTACATAATTTCTGATATTAATGTGCAATTTATAATAATTATCTACTTTAATTTCAATAATTGGTAATTATACCAGGTTTAAATCGCGCGCCAACAGCGACCAATGAGGGCCGCTGCGCCGGGCAAGCGCAGTAGCTCAACATGCCAAAGTTGGCGTCACTGTAGATACCATCTGGTCCCGGAGCGGAATAGTTCTTCATGCCTATTTATACGTTTTTCACCTCCTCGGTAGTGATAAATGGGCATTCTTCCTCAGGTATTATGAGTGCATTGCACAGCTCCTTGAAGCTATTTATGTTCTTTGAGTCTTTTCGAAGTGGATGTTGCACCTCGTAGACGTCTCTCCAAAATGGTTCGACCTCCTCTGGTTTAGGCGGATGGTCGACAGTAATTAGAGGGTCTTGGAAGAGTTTAGACCGATCAGATAAAAATTGTTGATTTTCTCAACCTTGGCAGTGAAAGTCCTGCCAGATGTTATGTAGTCAATCACACACTGAATGCGGGACGCGTACTGTCTAGCCCAGCCTATCTTTGTGCTGAGTTGATGCATTCTTCTTTTGGTCTTATGATCAACCGTTGGTTTTGTTTTACGGCTTGCATCTGCCATAGTTCTCGCTGCATTGTACACACCACAACTGATAGTCCAGAGGTCGGATTCTTCGGAAAAATCTACACGAAGTTCATCATCCAATTCAGTCAGATCTTTGGGCTTGGGAGAAACCTGAATGTGGATGTTTCTCCGGGTCCTGAAGCATCGTTCTTCCTCTATCGGATGCCTGTTCGCGTTTGGTCTCAGTGTCGCCTCTCTTTCTCTGTTGCCGGCTTGTTCTGACTGCGGTTGAGTAGGTCCTTCGCTTATATAACCTCTTTTCTGGAGGTCACGGCATGGTTTCGCAGACGTTGGTGCGAAAAGTGTGAGAGATCTGGATTTTTCTCGCACCACAGAGCATGCAGTCGTGCCACGTAACCTTCTCGTTCAAGGACCATACTGGCATCGTTGCACTCCAGCAGGCTGTCATTGAGTTGATCCGTCCACTCAAAAGTAACACGATTCCGCCGGTCAATCGCATAGACTCCGTCTTGATTGGCTCCCCCAAATGTAGGGTAGTCGGTATTGTTGTTCGACCCATTGTCGGGATCCCTGCGCCTTCGATTTTTTTGAACCGCACTTACTACGACTATGTTTGGTGCTGTCATTGTTGTTCCCACGAACAGCTAGGGAAAAGGGTTCGTCCATCCTTGTAGACAATGGGAAGTGGGATTTTTGTTGAATGAACAAATTAAAAATTGTCGAGTGGTCACTCGGGCCTCGTTAGAAAGAGAATATCTGTTCTTGTCATTCTGATTTTGAGTGGAGCAAATGCCCACTCGTTATAATTGTTTACTAAATTGAAATACCAGCCATGGGCTTCTTGGATCAATTATATCAGTGGTTAAGCTTAAGATGTTGATTTTCTCATACCTCACCTCCCACTGCGTCCTCCCCTTACTCTTCCCTTCTACTGGAGTTATCGGGCAAATTCATTGTTTTATTCATAGCGTTAATACATGCTTTGGTAGTTTTGATTGCTGAAAACTACCTGGCGCCCTTCAGGTATCTCTTGGACTCGTTCGGAGTCCAAGTTTCAATTAGAGATGTGACGAGCACATATGCTCACACATACCGGCAGAGGCCTACGACGGGTTGCCGCTCGCAAGGCGAACTCTCGAGCGCATGACCGCAGGGACTGACTCTCCCACCACGCTCACTCCCACTGACCGACCTCTGCCACAACCAACTGCCTTAAGTACAAAACGGGCTAACGGTAAGGCATTTGAGTCGGGTGCGAGTCACCGAGCAGATCGGTGAGCCCTCACCCGGTGAAACTCCAGCCGACGTGTATGGTTCTCGTGGTCGATAGGCACTCCTATGGCCACGCGAACCTAGTGCGATAGGTAATCGATGGGTACTCCCAAGGTTTCCCTTCTTCACCGAAGGCCGCTTCCGACACCGACTCTTAAAGTGAAGACCGATTAGACAGAACCGGCCAGACAGCCCAGCTAGCCACACCGAATTCACCGAAGACCAAGTTACGCCGTAAGCATCTCATCTGTCCAGATACGGCTGAACAGAACCGCCCGCTTCCGGCGAAACACCGACTACACCAACTCTTCAAGTGAAGACCGTATACCGGTTACACAAGCTAGTCCAACCATGCCTGGAGTATCCTGGGTGTACGAACTCCATAAAGACGAACTAGAAGACGAACTACGCCGACACGAACTGAATCCACTCGGAGCGGTGGCAGTTCTCCGCCAAAGGTTGGTCACCTTCGTTAGAGCCAACCCTGACCTCTATAGTCAGAAACCCACCGACCCACCAGAGTACAAGGAGGACTTACATCGACGGACCCGCTATTGCCCTTGTAAAAAGGGAAACGACAACCGGGCCGGGCCACAATAGACCCTCACCCGGCGCGATACTCACCACCACCACAAGAGCCCAGAATTTTTATTCAAATACTAGTCGGAAAACTAAAACTAAGAGGACTAGTCGATCCAGGATCAGTATGCTCCTACACCATCAACAACACAATAGCCCTCATGGCAGACGGTTCCGAAGCACCTCTTGGAGACTGCCTCTCCGGAAACTTAAGAGCGATGGGAAAACACATAAACGCCCAGGTATCAATACTCCCGAATCTCAGACATGTAGTTCTACTAGGAATAGATCTACTGACCCCCTTGGGACTAGACATCCGAATCAATGGAACCCAGGTCTTTCCACCGAAACATCACCGCCCTAGGGAAGCCTGCTGCGCCAAAGGACTCATACCATTGACAGAACTCAACACAAGAGAAAGAACCACGGCCGAAAAGTTCCTCAAAGACCAACTGCAAAGACTAGCCACCGTAAAAGGAGTCACACTGTTCGCCGAACACCAGATTCGTCTAGAAGATCACACGCCTTTGAAACAGCGATACCGGCCCAGAAATCCAGCCATTCAGACTATAATAGACAAAGAGGTCGACAAAATGTTGGAGGAAGGCATCATCAAACCATCAAGAAGCCCCTGGAGTTCACCCATACTCATCACTCAACGGAAGGACGGAAGGCCAAGATTCTGCATAGACTCATGACGCCTGAACCAGGTAAGCAAAAGAGAGACAGCAAACCACTTACCGCCTTTACAGTACCAGGAAGAGGCCTCTTCGAATTGAACGTAATGCCTTTCGGCCTACACACCGCCCCCTCAACATTCCAAAGGCTCCTAGACCGCGTCCTAACACCCGATATGTCCCCCAAAGCTTTCGCGTACCTGAACGACATAATCGTCTGCACCCAGACATTCGAGGACCACATCCAAGTGCTCAAAACCGTTTTCAACAGACTTCACGAGGCTAAATTGAGACTAAATATGGAAAAGTGCCAGTTTTTCAGATGCGAGCTAAAATACCTCGGCCACGTCGTCAACCAAAAAGGACTCCACACGGACCCCGACAAGGTCGCAGCTACAGAGAGCCATACACCACCGAAGAACATCAAGGAAGCCCGCAGATTTCTCGGTATGATTTCATGGTACCGACGTTTCATCAAAGACGTAGCCAAAGTCGCAGCTCCACTCCACCAACTCCTTAAAAAGAACGCGAAATGGCTATGGACTGAAAAACACCAAAAGGCCTTTGACGAACTCAAGACTAGGCTCACTTCAGCACCTATACTCGCCTGCCCGGATTGGTCCAAAGAATTGGTCCTACAAACGGACGCTAGCCAGGAAGGAATTGGAACCGTCCTTACCCAGACACACGGAGATACGGAACGAGTAATCGCTTATGCCAGCCGCGCAATCAGCAAAACGGAAAGCAATTACTCAACCACCTGGCGAGATGGGCCATGGAACTGAGCCAATGGGACTTTGAAGTAAAGTATCGCCGCCAGGATTGGTACCACAAACGATACAAGGCCGTCCTGGACAACCCTTTCGAAAATCCGGACTACTACATCCGAAACAACCGCCTATACCGACAAATTTTGCACACCTTTGATTTCAATGACTAGGAACAGGGTGAGAAATGGAAGGTCTGCGTGCCCCGTTCCGATCAACAACGAGTGTTAAGAGAAGTCCACGACGGTTCAACAGCAGGACATCTAGGAGTGGCCAAAACTCTAGCTCGCCTCGCCAGACATCACTACTGGCCAGGGATGCTCCGAATGGGAGCTCAGCATGTGAGAAACTGCGAAAGCTGCGAAAAATTCAAAGCAGCGCAACAGGCCCCCGCGGGAAAAATGCACGCAACCAACGTAGAAGGACCATGGGAGATGGTCAGCGTCGACCTTATAGGCCCATAACCTCGTTCATCCTCAGGAAACACATGGCTACTAGTTATGCAGGACCGTTTTACCAAGTGGGTAGAAGTCCACCCTCTAAGAAAGGCATCAAGCCCAGCAATCGCTACCAGCATCAAGAACAAAATCTGCCTCCGACACGGATGCCCAGCAATAATCATTTCAGACAACGGCCGACAATTCACGGGGAAGGAAGTAGAAACCCTCCTAAAAGAGATGCACATAGCACACCGACTAACACCACCGTATTCTCCTCAATGTCATCCAGTAGAGCGTGCAAACAGAGTTATTAAAATCATGATCGCTCAAAACATCAAAAAATCACACAGGATATGGGTCCACCACCTCCCGGAGCTACAGTTCGCACACAACACCGCAACAAGCACTTCTACAGGATTCTCACCGGCCAATCTGAACTACGGGAGAGAATTACGCACACCGGGCAGCCTAGCAGACGAAACAGCATTTCCAGCCACAGAAAAACAACAACATCGTCTTTCCAAGATAGGGGCTGCACTAGAGCTCACACGGAGCCGAATTGCTCGAAGCTTTCAAAAGCAACAGGGCCACTACAACTTGAGACGCAGAGATTGGGCCCCCTAAATAGGAGACAAAGTGCTAAAGAAGACGCATTTCTTGTCAAATAAAGCGGACGCATTTAACGCAAAACTAGCCCAAAAATTTGAAGGCCCGTTCACCGTGGCTAAGAAAATTTCAAGCACGATATTCGACTTGAAAAACGATAAAGGAAGCATGAGTCGACACGTACACGTAAAGAACTTAGTACCATTCAGAGAGCAACCCCCACTGACCGAGCCCCCAACCCTCGACTCCCCACCACCGCCGCAAACCGAGAGCACCGACCGCTTCACACCGTCACCGCAGTAACAAATCAGACACCGAGAGACATGGAGGAAGAAATCCGTAAACTGGAAGCGGAACTAGAGGCCGAGAACTTCAGGAGGTTCCAAGAGGTCGGCCCGACGTACAGACAGAAGCCGACAATCGCAAGCGTAGAGTCGGGCGTTTTCATTCGAAAACACAGCCGAACCAATGTGCCAACCGGGAAGGCTCACCAAGATATCCTCTGCGCTCAACCTAAGACCAAACCAAGAACAATTAGACCTTGGCAGGCACCCAAACAAACGCCGAAGGTAGCCGCGGCACCAGAACCACCCAAGCCTGAGGAAATACCGTCAAACAGAGACCCAGAGACGAAGATCATCGGATCAACGATCGAGAAACATCTACCGGGACAGGGGGTGCCCCTGGGCACACTACGTCGACGGACCCTGCACAACGGAAGAATCTACAAAATGCGTTTCGCCCCCAACAGAGCCCTGCGTTCTTTTAGCTCCATTCTTTCAAGGATATTTCTACTTCCGTTCATCCTCGTAAATTTCGCTCTCCGAAGTGGGGGGGAAATGTGACGAGCACATATGCTCACACATACCGGCAGAGGCCTACGACGGGTTGCCGCTCGCAAGGCGAACCCTCGAGCGCATGACCGAAGGGACTGACTCTCCCACCACGCTCACTCCCACTGACCGACCGTTACCACAACCGACTGCCTTAAGTACGGAACGGACAAACGATAAGGCAGTTGAGTCGGGTGCGAGTCACCGAGCAGATCGGTGAGCTCTCACCCGGTGAAACTCCAGCCGACGTGTACGGTTCTCGTGGTCGATAGGCACTCCTATGGCCACGCGAACCTAGTGCGATAGGGAATCGATGGGTACTCCCATGGTTCCCCTTCGTCGCCTAGGACTGACCGTTTCCTTGCATGCTGCCCGAAGTGTACGGTTCTCGTGGTCGATAGGCACTCCTATGGCCACGCGAACCTAGTGCGATAGGGAATCGATGGGTACTCCCATGGCTCCCCTTCGTCGCCTAGGACTGACCGTTTCCTTACATGCTGCCCGAAGTGTACGGTTCTCGTGGTCGATAGGCACTCCTATGGCCACGCGAACCTGGTGCGACAGGAAATCGATGGGTTCTCCCATGGTTCCCCTTCGTCGCCGAGAACTGACCGTTTCCTGACATGCTGCCCGAAGTGTACGGTTCTCGTGGTCGAAGGGCACTCCTATGGCCATGCGAACCTAGTGCGACAGGAAATCTATGGGTACTCCCATGGTTCCGCTTCGTCGCTGAGGAATGACCGCTTCCTGACTAGCTGCCTGACGTGTACGGTTCTCGTGGTCGATAGGCACTCCTATGGCCACGCGAACATAGTGCGATAGAGAATCGATGGGTACTCCCATGGTTCCCCTTCGTCACCGAAGACCGACAATTCCTGACCGACCGGCCGAAGTGTACGGTTCTCGTGGTCGATAGGCACTCCTATGGCCACGCGAACCTAGTGCGATAGGGAATCAATGGGTACCCCCATGGTTCCCCTTTGTCACCGAAGGCCGACTTATACTGACCGACTGGCCGACGTGTACGTTTTCTCGTGGTCGGTAGGCACTCCTATGGCCACGAGAAAAACCTAGTTCGACGGGAAATTGATGGGCAACCATATGGCCTTTCCCCTCCAGCACCGGAGTCCGACCTTTCCCGACCGACCGCCCGACATGTCCGTTTCTCATAACTTCCGTCGCGATTCGCACTACACCCCGCCGTCGAACTAAACCACATTGTCTCCATGCGTGTTCACAGTATCCACACTAAACATTGCAGACACGGGGAGGCATCGCATCCCGCACACACACACGCACACCCACACGATACCGAACGCACTTTCATGTACGCGCTACACACACACTCTCACATCTTCGAACAATTGTACACACGCGCACCGACGAACATCCGCACACACACACACACTTCCATGTACGCGCTACACACACACCCACACATCCTCGAACAATTGTACACGCGCGCACCGACGAACATCCGCACACACACACACGCACTCCTGTATTTTTCAACTCAAACCTTATTATGTATACATACATTCTTTTTTATGTGATTTATTTCTAAATAAAACGAGATACTACTCTTTTACTCAGAGGAAAACTGTCTTTCTATCCTTAAACCAGACCCTGGCTTAGGCTGAAGCGTCCGATAGGATAGGTTAGACCAATTGTAGGATATTTCACATGGCCCCCAGCGGGGGGCCACGGGAAACTAGACCGTTACAGAGATATTAAATTTTACACAATCAGCAAAAATTAGGCTTATAAATGACGCCCGATGCATGGGCTTGGGTGACGCAGAGGGAAGTTTCGAGGGATTTGGAAACGGAACAAAATGGAATTTGAAGTTCCAATTCCAAAATCAAATTAAAATTAAAATTTTGAAAATGAGAGTCGTGAGAATTTTATGGGAACAAATGAAGTTCCAATCATAATGGTAATTGTTTTGAAGTTTGAGGTGACTGGTGATAAGAGAGAGTGACTCACCACACATGAATCTGATTTGAATGGCGATTCAGCTGTTGACGAACAGCACCGATGAATTAAATTCTACCAATTAGAAATGAATTTTAATTCTAAATAATTTTGAGAAAAATAAGTGAATATAAAAAATCGAATTAAATTATTATGAGAAACAAATAAAATCAAAACGGAATTGAAGTTTGAATGAATTCCATTTTGATTTAAATTAAAACAAGTAAACTTTCCTTTCGGGAGATGGAACTAAATAATCAATTGTTTTTGAAAAATGGAAATAAATTTTGTTTAATGGAGAATTAACAATTTTACAGACATTTGAGGAATTTTTATTGACCAGTCAATAATTGTTTCTTTGTCCTTGGTAATGTATCAAGGACAAATAGACAAGCGACCCTAAGGTTTCATAAGTAGCGACCCCAACATAACCTCAATGACAACGGGAAAATTGAACCGACAAAATTGTTTGATCATGATTATTGGTGAAATTGACTCAGAACCAATCTTGGAAATCACCTCAGGCTTCAACAATTATATTTGCCTGGATTGAAGTATTCCGCCAGGATAATGGACAATATCATTGAATGTATTATGTTGTATGTGCATGATAAATTTAAGTCTAATTGATTATGTTTACCTTGATTATTGATGTGAATATACTTTGAATGTTGTTTTTGATTATGGTTTGAAACTTTGATTTTTTTGTGTACTTGGAAATCTTGAATTGTCTGTGAAATTATATATCTATTTCAAATGGCGGATGAGCGGGATATTAAAATCCCACCTTACGTGTTGTCGATGTCGGGGGATGACTTCAGACGACATTTGGGCGAAAGGGAGCTTGACCTATCGGGGTCAATCAAGGTTACTGACCCAGGCCATACGATACCTGCCCTTCAAATTTAAAACTTTCGGGATTTTATATAATTAATTCTAAAATTCCAGCTGAAAATAAAAGTGGTTCAAATATTAAATTCTAGGAATTGAATTCTCTCAAGAGTTTAGATACAATGATTATTTTAAACAAATTCAAAAAGAAAATAAAAACTTTCCTATCACACTTCGATGTCAAACTTGAGAATAAATTCAGGAAACTAAGAAATCTAAAGAAAGTCAAAATAACTCTGAATAATAATTTTGACATGTTTTCATAAATTAATGATTGAACTTTGAAATGTAAATATTGCCTAATCAATGACAATAATAAGATTGAATAAATTAAGTCTGAAAAGAAACATTGTTCATTGAGATCCAACACATAAAAAAAAAATATATATATATATATAAATTCTGACAATGCTGCGGAATTTGATGATAAAAATTCCTCGAGGTGGTAAAGTAAACTAAAAAAAAATTAATTGAAAATCAATTAGTCACGAATAGTTAGGATGTTCTCGCGTGGTTGTAGTACTGCCGGTGGTTCGCCTATGCTGATGAGCTTTTAATGTAGCCATCAGGGGGCCATACAGTTGATCCTGCACGTTGTTTACATTCTTCACGTGAACAGCGACACTGAGAGACGTTTGAATTATTTCTTTGAATTCAACACTAAAAGAGGTCGCGAATAATTGAGATGATCTCGCGTAGTCTATAGTACTACCATTGGTTCGCCTATGCTGATGAGCTTTCAATGTAGCCATCAGGGGATCATGTAGTTGATCCTGTACGTGGTTTGCATTCTCTACGTAAGCAACGACAATGAGAGACGTTTCTAATTATAGCTTTTAATTCAACAATAAGAGGGGGCGACTGAATGCAGTCAAGTGTAAATACTGTTCCTCGAGGAAGTAAATTAAACTTCAAGATTAAATTACATGTTGGACACTCAATGAAACAATGATAATTAAAAATGAAGAATTGAACAATAATAAAATCAATCACATCAATCATCATAAGAATTAAATCATTTTGAGACCCTTACTGATCGGATCGGTCTATTTAGATGACTAAATTACTTAAAATAAGAAATCAATTCAATTCAATAAAAATTGTTCTTAGACATCAATCTTCTTTTTCGATTAATCCCGTCAGAGTCTCTCCGTTCTGCGAAAAATCTTCGCAGCCCTCTTGGAGAGGGGGTGGACTTGCCTCCATGCGGATTATTTGCGTTCGGCAACTGGTCTTACAATTTCAACTAAATCCTCCTTGTAGCATTTTGAATTCGAGATGCTCACCAGGGTGAATTCAGAATATCAATTCAAGAATTCCTCAGCTAATAAAGGAAAGTATAGGAATAATAACAATTTATTATCTGATTTCGAGAGAAGTGGGGTAGGCATTCAGCTTAAATTATCATTAATAATAATAATAGTAATTAAATACTTTCAATTCATTCTTGAAAATTCTCAAACAATAAAATTTCACATGCTAATGCGAATAAGAATGTAGGTGGAAGATATCACACCCGTCCGGTTATTGATTGGATCAAAATAAATACATGTGACCTCTCAGAACAATTCTCTATTATTATTTACGGTCAAAAATTGATTTTTTTGGTGTCGTTTCCTAGTTGAATACACCTGTGTATGATGGTGTATGGAACCGGGGTCTGGCAATTATCAAGCTTCGGGCCTTAGAGTGTATAATAAACTGAAAATAAAAGTCCATGAGCAGGGTGAGAGAAGGGTTGCTATCTGGGTTCGCCCCAGTGGGCCGAATCTTGTGAATGGGGAGTTGTGACGGGGTATTTGATTACCCGCACATAATTATGATAAAGAATTGATAACTTAACCTAAATTAATATGCGGTAAAAAACCTAAAGCAACGAGTCGAAACTTTTGACTAGTTTAATCAATTTTAAAAATCTCAGGTGATGTCAAATTATAAGCTCACGGATACTTGCCAGACACCAGAGTTCCACTTTGATGTTTTTAATTTCGAACATTTAGTCTGTTTTTTTTTGTTTTTTTTTTTTCATATTCTTTCATCTGACGAGCTGGAGTGGGGTAGCACTCTACCCTCGCCTTTACTTCGGAGACGGCGATACCTGCACCGATTTCCAACAACAGATAATCTTTGGTCGATAATCCACGGGCATATGTGATTGGATGGGAGTCCCTTTCATGCAAGAATGCCAGGGAACATCAGGACTTGGATACGAGGGTGGAGGCCAATTTTGACAGTTTGTCAACAACCTCGGCGGGCACAACGAGCAAGCCGAAAGATCTCGGACACTAATGCGAAAATCGGGCATCGTGGCGACATCTGGCGGTGCGCCGAAGCACTAACTGAGGGCCTCTCACTCCCTCCCAAGAACCATGCGCACGGCTGCGTTCCCACCCCCTTCCAGCAAGACGGAAGTAACCGCTCCGTTAAGCATTCGTTGCTCTACGTTCCGATCGAATGGTGGTTTTCGATCATGGACGCATTTCGGAGGATTGAGATAGGAAAAATAGCTTGTTGTTACTGATTTGAAAATGTTCACTGGCGGCAGAGGTTCTTGGAGGGGATGGAGGAGACTCTCAGGTTGGTGATTCTTTTCCTCACATTGTCAACTTGACTGTAAAAATATGTAGTTTCATTGAAAATGCCGAAGTTGTAGGCATTCTGCGGGAGGCTCGGTAATTGCCTCGCCCTCACTTATCATTGTTAATGTTGGGTCTTGAGGAGTAGCTTCAGTGTATTTTGTTTGTGTCTCTCAAGGATCAATGGGAAGTGGGATTTTTGTTGAATGAACAAATTAAAAATTGTCGCGTGGTCACTCGGGCCTCGTTGGAAAGAGAATATCTATTCTTGTCATTCTGGTTTTGAGTGGGGCAAAGACCAACTCGTTATAATTGTTTACTAAATTGTAATACTAGTCATGAACTTCTTGGATCAATTATATTAGTGGTTAAGCTTAAGATGTTGATTTTCTCATACCTCACCTCCCACTGCATCCACCCCTTACACTGCCCCTCTACTGGAGTTATCGGGCAAATGCATTGTTTTATTCGAAGCGTTAATACATGTTTTGGTAGTTTTGATTGCTGAAAACTACTTGGCGCCCTTCAGGCATTTCTTGGCCACCGAACGGGTCCTCGGGTTGCGGATAGAGGGTCCCCGTACCAAGGATTTCTGCTGAATATGGTTAAAGTAATTAATAAGCAGTCGCGGACAATTTTCCAGGGATGGTCCCGAAGGCATAACCCCTAAGCGAAGGTGTGAGAACCGTGCCGAAAGCTGCACGGCACCTGGGTGAGGTGTCTTTAACGGTGTCTCTGGGATACCAGCGACCTCTCAGAGTATCAGCCTTATCATTGCACGCGGGGCTCTACAAGGATGGACGAACCCTTTCCCTAGCTGCTCGTGGGAAGAACAATGAAACCAACAAACCAAAAAAATGTTGTAGATGCGGTTCAAAACGATCGAACGCGCAGAGCACCCGACAATTGATAGGCAAACAATGCCGATCATCCTAGAGTTCGGGGTGCTGAAAATAATTTAGATGGAAACACGACGACGAACCGGCGAAACGCCCACATTGAGTGGACGGATCAACTCAAGAATGACGTTCTAGACTGCTACGATGCCAGTATTATCCCTGTTCGCGGAAGCCTTATGGCGCGTATGCATACTCTGTGGTGCCAGAAACACCCAGAGCTTCAACACGTTTCGCATCAGTCTTTGCGAAATCAAGCCGACTACCTCCGGAAAAATGGATATGTGCGCGGAGCACTTCCTCAACTGCTGCTTGAACAAGCTGCAGACGAAGATTAAACGACATTAAGACCAACCGCAGAAAGCAGGCACCTTCCGGAAGATGATTAGCTTAAAAATGACACGTAAAAGATAATGTAGAACAGTCAAACTTATTTTGCGCGAAGAGCACAAGGACGCCAGTATTATTGACGTTTTCAAAAGCCGTAGATATAATAATAAACAAAGGATTTACGAGGTTGAATTTTCGAGAGATTTAACGGTGTTTATCGGGTCGTCAAATTAGAAGCTTGAAAATGATACGTAAAAGAAATTGTAGTAAAGTGAAATTTATTTATCACAAAGAACACAAGGACACCAATATTATCAACGTTTTCGAAAGCTGTATAAATAATAATAAACAAAGGTTTTGTAAGGTTGAATGTTGAAGGGATTGAACGGTGTTTATTGGGTCGCATTCATACATTAAATGATGTTTATGAGGTTGGCGAGATGAAGAGATTTTGTATGAAAGGATTAATGAGGACAGTCTACTGAGACGTTTACTACCAATTTTTCAGTTTTTAACCTTCTCGTAAATGCGTGGGAGGGAAATTACATATAAGGTTGTTTATGAGATTGTCAAGTTACAAGCTTAAAAATGACACGTAAGAGAAATTGCAGAACAGTAAGACTTATTTATAACGAAGAACACAACGACGCGAATATTATTAACGTTTTCAAGAGCCGTAGAAATAATAATAGACAAAGGTTTTGTAAGGTTGAACGATTAAGAGATTCAACGGTGTTTGTCAGGTCTTCAAATTAAAAGCATCGAAATGTCATGTAAAAGAACATTTTGAACAGTGAAATTTATTTAGGGCGAAGAACAAACGAACTCCATTCCAATTAACGTTTTCAAACATCGAACAAATAATGATAAGCAAACGTTTTGTGAGGTTGAATGCTTAAGAGATTTAACGATGTATATTGGGTCGCATTCATACATAAAACGGTGTTTATTGGGTCGGCCAGAAAATTAGATTTTGTTCAATGGAACTAATGGAGGACAGTCTCCTAAGATGTTTACTACCTTTTTTTTTGTTTCAACCTTTCAGGTCGTCAAATTAAAAGCATCAAAATGACATGTAAAAGAAAATTTTGCACAGTGAAACACATTTGAGATGAAGAACACACGAACTCCAATCCAATTAACGTTTACAAACGTCGAAAAAATAATAATAAACGAAGGTTTTGTGAGGTTGAATTTTCAAGAGATTTAACAGTGTTTATTGGGTCACATTCATACATAAAACGGTGTTTATCGTGTCGGCGAGAAAATTAGATTTTGTTTAATGGGTCTAATAGAGGACAGTCTCGTGAGATGTTTACTACTTTTTGTTTTGTTTTTAACCTCTTTCGAATGTTAAGGAGGAAAAATACATAAAGCGGTGTTTATCAGGTCGTCAAATTAAAAGCATCAAAATGACATGTAAAAGAACATTTTGAACACTGAAACTCATTCAGGACGAAGAACACACGAACTCCAATCCAATCAGCATTTTCAAACGTCGAAAAAATAATAATAAACAAAGGTTTTGTGAGGATCAATGTTTAAGAGATTTAACGGTGTTTATTGGGTCGCATTCCTACATAAAACGGTGTTTATCTGCTCGGCGAGAAAATGAGATTTGGTTTAATGGGACTAAGAGGGGACAGTCTTTTAAGATTTTTACTACCTTTTTTTGTTTTTAACCTCTTAGTGAATGCGTGGGTAGGAAAATACATAAAACGTTGTTTATCAGGTCGTCAAATTAACCCTTCGCTGGCACACTGGGGTCGAAAAGACCCCAGGCATGTTAAAACTTATTTAAGTCCCTTCAGCACTTAAAAATGGTACTAATGGTAAATGGAAAATGGCTTTAATGGTTATTAATTTTTTCGTGAAAAATGTCACTTTTCACTGTTGCTTAACTTTTACAATCTTTTTGTCATATTTAAAATAAATTTTGATCTAAATGACCCACAGCATTCTTTGAAGTAACTCTCCAAGAGTGTGTAAAAAGTTGAGCTACTCAAAATAATGAATTGGCTCTTTGCGGGAAGCCTTTTTCGCTTGGGGTCGAAAAGACCTCAGTATGCCAGCTAAGTTACGCGTCGGGAAGTGTGCAATTGAAGGGTTAAAAGCATCAAAATGACATGTAAAAGAACATTTTTAACATTAAAATTTATTTAGGACGAAGAACACACGAACTGCAATCCAATAAACGTTTCCAAACGTCGAAAAAATAATAATAAACAAAGGTTTCGTGAGGTTAAATTTTTAAGAGATTTAACGGTGTTTATTGGGTCGCATTCATACATAAAACGGTGTTTATCGGGTCCGCGAGAAAATTAGATTTTGTTTAATGGGTCTAATAGAGGACAGTCTCGTGAGATGTTTACTACTTTTTGTTTTGTTTTTAACCTCTTTTGAATGTTTGAGAGGAAAAATACATAAAGCGGTGTTTATCAGGTCGTCAAATTAAAAGCATCAAAATGACATGTAGAAGAAAATTTTGCACATTGAAACTCATTTGCGATGAAGAATGCACAAACTCCAATCGCATTAACGTTTTTAAACGTCGCAAAAATAGTAATAAACAAAGGTTTTGCGAGGTTGAATTTTTAAGAGATTTAACCGTCTTTATTGCGTCGCATTCATACATAAAACGGTGTTTATCGGGTCGACGAGAAAATTAAATTTTGTTTAATGGTACTAATAGAGGACAGTCTCGTGAGATGTTTACTACTTTGTGTTTTGTTTTTAACCTCTTTTGAATGTTTGGGAGGAAAAATACACAAAGCGGTGTTTATCAGGTTGTCAAATTAAAAGCATCAAAATGACATGTAAAAGAACATTTTTAACAGTGAAATTTATTTAGGACGAAGAACACACGAACTCCAATCCAATTAACGTTTTCAAAAGTCGAAAAAATAATAATAAACAAAGGTTTTGTGAGGTTGAATGTTTAAGAGATTTAACGGTGTTTATTGGGTAGCATTCATACATAAAAGGGTGTTTATTGGGTCTCCGAGGGAATGTGATTTTGTTTAATGGGACTAACAGGGGAAAGTCTCCTGAGATGTTCACTTCCTTTCTTTTAGTTTTTAACCTTATAGTGAATGCCTGGGAAGAAAAATATATAAAACGGCGTTCAGCAGGTCGCCAAGTTAGAAGCTTCAATATGACACATAAAAGAAAATGTAGAACAGTAAAACTTATTTAGCACGAAGAACACAAGGACGCCAATATTATCAGCATTTTGAAAAGCCGCAAAAATAGTAATAAACAAAGCTTTTGTGTGGTTGAATTTTTAATAGATTTAATTGTGTTTATCGGTTTGCGTTCGTACATTAAATCGCGTTTCTGGGGTTGGCGAGAGAAAGAAGTTTTGTTTGATGGGATTAATAGAGGACAGTCTACTGAGATGTTTACTACCAATTTTTTAGTGTTTAACCTTCTGTTAAATGCGTGGGAGGGAAAATACATATAAGGGTGTTTATCAGGTCGTCAAGTTAGAAGCTTGAAAATTACACGTAAAGGAAATTGTAGAACAGTAAGAATTATTGATCACGAAGAACACAGTGACGCGAATATTATCAACGTTTTCAAAAGCCGTAGAAATAATGATAACCAAAGATTTTGTAAGGTTGAATATTTAGGAGATTTAACGATGTTCATCAGGTCGCCAAATTGGGAGTTTTAAAATGACACGTGAAAGAAAATGTAGAAAAGTAAAACTTATTAAGCACGAAGAACATAAGGACAGGTTTGGTAAGGTCGTATGTTTTAGAGATTTCACGGTGTTTATCGGGTCGCATTCGTAGATTCAACGGTATCTATGGGTTCGGCGAGGTCAAGAGCTTTTGTTTAATGGGATTGATAGGGAGCAGTCCCTTGAGATGTCCTCTAGCTTTTCTGTTAATTTTTAACTTTCTAGTAAGTGCGTGGGAGAAAAAAATACATGTAACGGCGTTTATCAGGTCGTCAAGTTTGAAGCTTCAAAATGGCACGAAAAGAAAATGTGGACAAGTAAAACTGATTTAGCGCGAAGAACACAAGGACGGCAATATTACCAATTCTTCCGAAAGCCGTAGAAATAAAGATAACCCAAGGTTTTGTAAGGTTGAATGTTTAAGAGATTTAACGGTGTTCATCAGGTCGCGTTCGTACATTAAAGGGTGTTTACGGGGTCGGCGAGATGAGGAGATATTGTTCAATGGGATTAATAGAGGACAGTCTACTGAGACGCTTGCTACCTACTTTTTAGAATTGAACCTTCTAGTAAATGGGTGGGAGGAAAAATACATGTAACGGTGTTTGTAAGGTCATCATGTTAGAAGCTTCAAAATGACACGTAAAAGAAAATGTAGAACAGTGCAACTTATTCTGCACGAAGAATACAACGACGCCAATATTATCAACGTTTTTAAAAACCGTAAAAATAACAACAAACAAAGGTTTTGGAAGGTTGAATGTTTAAGAGATTCGACGGTGTTTATCGGTTTACTACCTACTTTTTAGAATTGAACCTTCTAGTAAATGGGTGGGAGGAAAAATACATGTAACGGTGTTTGTAAGGTCATCATGTTAGAAGCTTCAATATGACACGTAAAAGAAACTGAAGAAAAGTAAAACTTATTCTGCACGAAGAACACAAAGGCGCCCATATTATCAACGTGTTCAAAAGACGTGAAAATAATAATAAAGAAAGGTTTTGGAAGGTTGAATGTTTAAGAGATTCAACGGTGTTTATCATGTCGTCAAATTAGAAGCTTCAAAATGACACGTAAAAGAAAATACAGAACAGTAAAACTTATTTTGCACGCAGAACACAAGGATGCCAATATCAGCGTTTTCAAAAGCCGTAGAAATAATAATGAATACAGGTTTTGTAATGTTGAATGTTTGATAGATTTAACGGTTTTTATCACGGCGACAAGTTAGAAGTTCCAAAATGACACGTAAACGAAAATGTAGAAAAGTAAAACTTATTTAGCACGAAGAACACAAGGACGCCAATATTATCAATGTTTGCAAAAGCCGTCGAAATAATGATAACCAAGGGTTTTGTAAGGTTGAATGTTTAAGAGATCCAACGGTGTTTGTCGGGTCGCGTCGTACATTGAACAATGTTTATCGGGTCGGCAATATAAAGAGATTTTGTGCAATGGTATTGATAGAAAACGGTCTCTTGAGATGTACGCTACCTTTCTTTTAGTTTTTAACCTTCTTGTAAATGCGTGGGAGGAAAAATACATATAACGGTGTTTATCAGGTCGTCAAATAAGACGCTTAAAAATGACACGTAAAAGAAATTGTAGAACAGTAAAACTTATTTAGCGCGAAGAACACAAGGATGCCAATATTATCTACGTTTTCAAGATCCGTAGAAATGATAATGAACAAAAGTTTTGTAAGGTTGAACGATTAAGAGAATCAACTGTGTTTATTAGGTCGTCAAATTAGATGCTTCAAAATGAAACGTAAGAAAAAATGTAGAAAAGTAAAACTTATTTAGCACGAAGAACACAAGAACGCCAATATTATCAACGTTTCCAAAAGCCGTAAAAATAATAATAAACCAAGGGTTCGGAGGGTTGAATGTTTACGAAATTTAACGGTGTTTATCGGGTCGTCAAATTAGAAGTTTCAAAATGACACGTAAAAGAAAATATAGAACAGTAAAGCGTATTTTGCACGCACAACACATGGATGCCAATATCAACGTTTGCAAAAGCCGTATAAATAATAATGAACACAGGTGTTGTAATGTTGAATGTTTAATAGATTTAACGGTGTCCATCAGGTCGTCAAGTTAGAAGCTTTAAAATGACACGTCAAAGGAACTTTAAACAGTAAAACTTATTCAGTACGAAGACACATGGACGAAAATATTATCAGTGTTTTCAAAAGCCGTGAAAATAATAAGAAACCAATTTTTTGAAGGTTGAATGTTTGAGAGATTTAACGGTGTTTATCGGGTCGCGTTCGTACATTCAATGGTGTTTATTAGTCCGGGCGCTGGTGACACTTGAGTATTTTTTGAGAGGTGCTCGAGGTTTTATAATTGATCTTTATGTTTTTGGGGTCGCTGAATCCGATTATCGAGGGTGTTTTGCCGAACTCATGGCCAGTTTCGTTTAAATCGCAATTGTTCAAACAAATACGTAAAAATGTTGTTTTTGTAGTAAAATATTTTTTTTTAGTAAATATATGCTACTTTGAGACGAAAAGGTCTCTTGCAATTTTTTCGTCGAACGCGTATTTCAAAAGTTATTAATTTTTAAATGTTGCAAATTGGACGTTTTTCACTAACTTTGCACGTTAATAACTTTTGAACTATTGCATACTTTTTCAAAATTAAAGAACGTACGTGTTCTGCAAGAGTTGACCTATAACATGATGTGCCTTAAAATAAAGTCGTCATTCTAAAAGTTAATGCTAGCGCTATTAGAAGTTCGCACTTTTCCCCGTATAGTGTGTGCTTGCAGGCTATATATAGAGCGCTGCGCGGTGACGCTTGAGTATCTATTGAGAAATGGCTCGCGGTTTTATAGTTGAATCTTTATGTTTTTGAAGTCGCTGAATCCTAATATGTTTTTTCCGGGTGTTTTGCCGAGTTCCCAGTCAATTTTTTGTTATTAACAAATTCAGTTGCAAAATTATGTGATCTCGGGTTTTTGCTGAAAAAAAAATATTAACCTCAAATCTGACTTCGTAAATCGATTCTACCGGAAAATATACAATGTAATTATGTATAAAAAATCTATGTTTGGGTTAAATTAATTAGTTATTAATTAATTTACGACCAAGGCGCCTAGCTGCGCAAAACATATGGGCTTGTGCTTTCTGTATGTTGCAACGTTTGATTTATATTTAGTTTTCTGGTTACTGTACATATTTCACAATGAAGATACAATTATTATGAGAAGTTGTAGACTCCGGAAGCTTCGATCATGATTCCTTAAAGAAACCAATCCCAAAGCTACTGGAACGTGTACGTCATCCGCTTCTGCTCCTTCTATCCTAGAAGGTAAGCAAGAGCGGGAAATTTACGCGTGAGAACATCGGGCAACACTGTTCCTTGGAGTCAGGTCTCTAGCCGCGGATGACCTTACGCGGCAGACCAGACAGTTGGAGATGAAGGTTTCACCTCTGGATACTTTTTTAGAGCTACCAATCTTTGTAGAATATTAAGAGGAACAGTGTTGACGGACCAGATGGAGTGATCCCAGAAGAACAGCCTTTTGCATCCGGTTCGCGATGAAATGAGCCTGACGCTGGCAAGCCGGAATCTTGTTGAGTTGGCTGATAAATGAAGCTTTCATACCTCCAAGACAGCCGAGTATGAGAATTATAAGATGGACTTTGTAGCCTTGGTACAGTCTACTCAGCTCGAACAGAAGTGCTTGATATTTCTCCCGTTTTTCTTCCTCCTTTGCCGTGATATTACCATCGGCTGGTGCCGAGAATTCAATCACGTAAATGATCTTTTTTTTCAGATCTTGGAGGACAATATCAGGCTTCGTAGCACTGATACATTGAGTGGTGGAGAATGAGAAATTCCAGTAGATCTTACATTGATAATTTTCCACAACTGACTCGAGCTCCCCCTGGGCGTATGGCAAGACGGGCAATAGATCAACACTATAGAAATGCCTAAGATGATAATATAAAAATTTTAGAGCTGCATTGTGTCTCTCTATGTACGCGTAGCATGCATATTTAGAGCATCCACTGAGAACATGTCCAAGTGTTTCGGGCTCTTGCTTGCACGCTCGGCAGTTGGTATCGCGTACAGGTACATTCATTATGCGCTCGCGGTAAACTAAGGTGTCTATGACGCCGTCTTGACAGGCAAAAAGAAATCCCTCGGTCTCCGATCTCAATCCAGCAGACTTGAGAAACATGTTGCACAGACCCATTGAGAGCTCTTCTCTACGTATGATGCCGTAGAACTTACCATGAAGGGGTTTGTCAGCATGTTCTCTTAGCAGGAGCGTATGTTCTGCTTCCTGTATACGACTTTTGAGCACCAGAGGTGTTAGTGATGCTAGCCCTTGTGTAGTGTCGCTGGAATTAAATGGGAGGTCAAGCTCCTCTGCGGCCCTATCTGCGGCATGGTATAAAAACACAGCAGCATTGGCGACTTCATGTTGATGTACAAGTCGCATCAGGGAATCCGTGCTTTTTAGAACTGAGCAGGCTGTAGCCAGAACCGTTCTTCGATGAAGACACTCCAAGCTTAGCAAGCCTCTATCCCCTTTATCGCGAGGGAGATATATCCGAGGTACGGAAGATCTAGGATGAAGACTTCGATGTATTGCCATCATCTTGCGTGTGCTTCGATCAAGTTGCTTCAACTCATCGACGTTCCATTTTACTGCACCAAACGTATAGAGCAGTATAGGAACGGCCAGCATATTGGTCGCCTGGATTTTATTCTTTCCAGATAATTCGGAAGCCCAAATTTTTCTGAGCATTTGGCGATACCTTTTTCCAAGGGCCGTTTTTAAATCATGCACATTTTGGGTTTCCGCTTGCGGTATTCCAAGATATGTATATGTTTGTCCAATACCAAGATGTTGAATGGTATTTCCGCCTATGTGTTGAACATCCTGATCGTCACGGGATGATGTAGTTTCTAGTCTTCCTTGGTGTAGGTGGACGCAGGCACACTTGTCCAGTCCGAAGCTCATGCCAATCGCTTTAGAATACCTATTTACCGCATCTACAAGGATGTTAAGGTCCTTTTTTGAGGAAGCAAAGAGTTTAAGGTCGTCCATGTATAAAAGGTGGTTGACCTTATATTCTCTTCTGTTCGGCGGGCCACATAGGTATCCAGAGCTTTTGCCTCGGAGCACAATAGATAGAGGCAAGAGGGAGATGCAGAAAAGTATCGGACTTAGAGAGTCTCCTTGAAAGACCCCCCTCTTATATGTGACAAAGCTTGTAGTCACTTGTCTTTTGTCAGATGTTATGACAAATCTTGTCCTCCACAAGAGCATAAGCTCTTTTATGCATCTCACTATTTTTTGGATGCACCTCCATGCACTCAAAGAGCTTAATAAGTAACTCATGGTTCGTGTTATCGAATGCCTTACGGTAATCAATCCAAGCCATGGACAGATTGCGTCGATACCTGATCGAGTCCTGGGTAATACACCTGTCTATTAACAGGTTCTCCCTGCAACCTGCCAGCCCTCTCTTGCATCCACGTTGTTCGACTATTACACTCCATACCGGCTCGATAGATGTTAATATCCTCTCTTTGAGGATGCCAGTAAATAGCTTGTAGCTGGTGTTTAAACAAGCTATGGGCCTGTAGTTCTTTGGACTTGACAAATCTCCGGTCTTAGGGATCAATACCGTGCGTCCTTCCACTAGCCACTGCGGGAAGGGTTGTTCTCCGTTTAAGAAAGTAGTAAATATACGAGCTAGATGTTGGTGCGTAGAAGTAAACTTCTACCACCAAAAGTTGTTGATTTTATCTGGCCCTGGCGCTGAAAAGTTCTTAGTTCTAGCGATAACTTTCTTCACTTCTTCAGCAGTAATTAGTGGACACTCTTCTTCTGGACCTTGTAACCTTTGCCTTTGGCAAAAGTTACGAAAGAGTGATATATCAGAAGCGTCTTCATTTAGCTGATAAGTATCTCCATATACTTGCTCCCAGAAGACTTGAATCTCTTCTCGACTAGGCGGATTTTTAACTACACACGACGCTTTATTGAACAGACGGGAAGGATTAATAGAAAAGGTGGAATTTTCTTGAATCCACTTGACTCGCCGTTCAAGGCGCTGTTTCGCTGTTGAAAGACATCTTATTCTTTGCGTCCAGTGCTGCTTGATGGTTATTTTATTATTATTTATTATTATTAATTATTATTATTATTATCATTATTATTAATAACACCATTGTTATTACTTTTACACGGAGAAATCGGAGCATTGCTATGTAAGCTAGAAAAACCTAGCAGAAGACGTGATGATACTCGTTCGCGCCATATGTTTTGCGCAGCTAGGCGCCGTGGTCGTAAATTAATTAATAACTAATTAATTTAACCCAAACATAGATTTTTTATACATAATTACATTGTATATTTTCCGGTAGAATCGATTTACGAAGTCAGATTTGAGGTTAATATTTTTTTTCAGCAAAAACCCGAGATCACATAATTTTGCAACTGAATTTGTTAATAACAAAAAATTGACTGGGAACTCGGCAAAACACCTGGCAAAAACATATTAGGATTCAGCGACTTCAAAAACATAAAGATTCAACTATAAAACCGCGAGCCATTTCTCAATAGATACTCAAGCGTCACCGCGCAGCGCTCTATATATAGCCTGCAAGCACACACTATACGGGGAAAAGTGCGAACTTCTAATAGCGCTAGCATTAACTTTTAGAATGACGACTTTATTTTAAGGCACATCATGTTGTAGGTCAGCTCTTGCAGAACACGTACGTTCTTTAATTTTGAAAAAATATGCAATAGTTCAAAAGTTATTAACGTGCAAAGTTAGTGAAAAACGTCCAATTTGCAACATTTAAAAATTAATAACTTTTGAAATACGCGTTCGACGAAAAAATTGCAAGAGACCTTTTCGTCTCAAAGTAGCATATATTTACTAAAAAAAAAATATTTTACTACAAAAACAACATTTTTACGTATTTGTTTAAACAATTGTGATTTAAACGAAACTGACCATGAGTTCGGCAAAACACCCTCGATAATCGGATTCAGCGACCCCAAAAACATAAAGATCAATTATAAAACCTCGAGCACCTCTCAAAAAATACTCAAGTGTCACCAGCGCCCGGACTATATGGGGTTGGCGAGATGAAGAGATTTTGTTTAATGGGATTAATAGAGGACAGTCTACTGAGACGTTTACTACCTATTTTTCAGTTTGTAGGCTTTTAGTAAATGCGTGGGAGGAAAAATACATATAAGGGTGTTTATAAGGTCGTCAAGTTAGAAACTTGAAAATGACACGTAAAAGAAAATGTAGAACAGTAAGACTTATTTGTCACGAAGAGCACATGGACGCCAATATTAACGTTTCCAAAAGCCGCTTAAATAATAATAAACAAAGGTTTTGCAAGATTGAATGTTCAAGAGATTTAACGGTGTTTATCGTGTTGCGTCCGTACATTAAACAATGTTTATGGGGTCGGCGGGATGAACAGATTTTGTTCAATGGAATTGACAGAGAACGCTCTCTTGAGATGTTCGCTACCTTTCTTCTAGTTTTTAACCTTCTCGTAAATGCGAGGGAGGAAAAATACATGTAACGGTGTTTATCAGGTCATGAAATTAGAAGCTTCAAAATGACACGTAAAAGAAAATGTAGAACAGTAAGACTTATTTGTCACGAAGAACACAATGACGCCAATATTAACAACGTTTTCAAAAACCGTATAAATAATAATAAACAAAGGTTTTGTAATGTTGAACGATTAAGAGATTCAACGTTGTTTATCAGGTCGTCAAATTAGAAGATTCAGAATGACACATAAGAGAAAATGTAGAGAAGTAAAACTTATTTTGCACGCAGAACACAAGGACGCCAATATCAACGTTTTCAAAAGCCGTAGAAATAATAATGAACACAGGTTTTGTAGTGTTGAATATTGAAGAGATTCAACGGTGTTTATCAGGTCGTCAAGTTAGAAGCTTCAAATGACACGTAAAAGAAAATGTGAAAAGTAGAACTTATTCAGCACGAAGAACACAAGCACGCCAATATTATCAATGTTTTCAAAAACCGTAAAAATAATAATAAACAAAGGTTTTGTAGGATTTAATGTTCAAGAGATTTAACGGTGTTTATCGGCTCGCGTCCGTACATTAAACAATGTTTATGGGGTCTGCGAGGTAAAGAGATTTTTTTCAATCGGATTGATAGAGAACAGTCTCTTGAAATGTTTGCTACCGTTCTTTTAGTTTTTAACCTTCTCGTAAATGCGTGGGAGGAAAAATATATATAACGGCTTTTATTAGTTCGTGAAATTTGGAGCTTTAAAACGACATGTAAACGAAAATGTAGAACAGTAATACTGATTTATCACTAAGAACACATGGACGCCAATATTATGAACATTTTCGAAAGTCGTATGAATAATGATAAACAAAGGCTTTGAAAGGTTAAAGGTTGAAGAGATTTAATAATGTTTATTGGGTCGCATTCATACAATAAACGGTGATTATGGGGTTGGCGAGATAAAGAGGTTTCGTTTAATAGGATTAATAGAGGACAGTCTACTGAGACGTTTACCATCTATTTTTTAGTTTTTTACCTTCTAGTAAATGCGTGGGAGGAAAAATACATATAAGGGTGCTTATCAGGTCGTCAAGTTAGAAGCTTAAAAATGTCACGTAAAAGAACATCTAGAACAGTAAAACTTATTTATCATGAAAAATACAAGGACGCCAATATTATCAATGTTTTCAAAAGCCGTATAAATAATAATAAACGAAGGTTTTGTAAGATTGAATGCTCAAGAGATTTACTGGTGTTTATTGGGTCGCGTTCGTACATTAGACAATGTTTGGAGGTACGACGAGATACAGAGATTTTTTTCAATGGGAATGATAGAGCACAGTCTCTTGAAATGTTCGCTACCTTTCTTACAGTTTTTAACCTCCTCGTAAATACGTGGGAGGAAAAATACATATAACGGTGTTTATCAGGTCGTCAAGTGAGAAGCTCTAGAACGACACGTAAACGAAAATGTAGAACAGTAATGCTTATCTATCACAAAGATCACAAGGACGCCAATATTATCAATGTTTTCAAAAGCAGTTTGGCAGTTTGGCGAGATAAAGAAGTTTTGTTCAAGATGATTAATAGAGTACAGTCTACTGAGACGTTAACTATCTATTTTTTAGTTTTTAACATTCTATTAAATGCGTGGGAGAAAAAATACACATAAGGGTGTTTATCATGTCTTCATGTTAGAAGCTTGAAAATGACACGTAAAAGAAAATGTAGAATAGTGAGACTTATTTATCACCAAAAACGCAAGGACGCCAATATTATCAACGTTTTCAAAAGTCCTATAAATAATAATAAACGAAGGTTTTGTATGATTGAATGCTTAAGAGTGAAACGGTTTTACGCGTCTCCACATTTATATAATAATACGCAAGATGGAAATTTCAGTTCTAGCCACATGAATAACTATGAGAATATATATATATATATATATATATCACCAGGTCGGGAGGAAAAATCAATAATTTTCAGTGCGCATGACAGAGCCAGAAGGTAGGGAGACCAGCGGGACCACGACGCGCTGTTAGGATATGGGGAGCTTGGCGAGAATTGAGAGGACACTCGTCACAAGACCGATTAGCGGAACGGTCAATTATATAAGCAACTCTGATTTTCTCAGGAGTGGGAATTAGTTTTACCGCAGGCCAGCGGGCTTTTCCTATTTAGGGTAACTTCGATGGGCCCTAAAAGGAACTACGTAACTCGCAGCGACGGATAGAAACTACGTATCTGGCGCGCTCCATACTAAGTATATAGAAATTTGTATATACTTAGTATAGAGCGCGCCAGATACGTAGTTTCTATCCGTCACTGCGAGTTGCGTAGTTTCTTTTAGGACCCATCGACTTGAGCACCCAGGATAACGAAGTAAGTAACCTGGATGTTCCATAGGAACAAAAACAACTAAATATTTCCTCTTTTAAAGGATTGTCAAAAAAAACTAACCTTATATGGGACTGACTCTTGCTTATTGCATGTATGGTGTGAATTTGTGCTTCTCTTTGGGAACATCAGCCTTCCTCTACCAGGTCTTCAACCTGGGGCTCTAGGCTGATGTATCTATGGGAGACTCAGGTCTGCACCGGCACGCCCTAAGAGGGAGTCTGGAAAAACCCAGTTATCTCTTTTTAACGTCGTCAAAACGAAATCAGGAATCCTAATCTCACCCTCTACCAGGTTTCTGATCTGGGGCTTGTGCAATCGGAATTCTATGGATTAGTTTAACTATCAAAAGTTGAAACGAGATAAAGAAATATTAAACAAGTACTGAAAAAAAAACTTTGGAAAATCCTAGTCACACCCTCTACTAGGTTCTCAATCTGGGGCTTGTGTGACCTGAATTTTCATTAAGTTAGAGTATCTGCGAGATAATGGTTTAATATTCATTCCGTGGTCCTTGTTTGAGTCTGGAGAACCTATGGTGTGAGAAAACACCCGAGATGGAAACCCAGAAGTGAATGAGAACTTCAAAACGTCTCATATAAGTAGAGCAAAATCTTAAGTCCACTGCCAGGCGTGTAAAACTGAAGAATTGTGGATTTTTTGTGTAGGAAACTCAGGTGAAATCCTATCGAAGACACTGCACCAAGTCTTGGTAGGACGAAGCTTCAGTTATGGCAAATCCGAGGGAATAAATTTAGAAAAATCCTGGATGCTCAGAACAAAAGAGGTAGGGCTCAGAGCAGACTACACAATAAACAAAAAAAATCATTCCATACGCGTTCCCTTCTCGGCACTCCATTGATCTCACAATCCAAGAACAAGAAAATATGAATTCGCCAAAACATTGCAATAAATCGAGAACATGAATCAAAATCGTAATCAGGTTAGGGTTTTTGAGTAATCTGCCGTGATTGAGTTGAGATCTATTGAAAGCTACATTTGTCAAGACTTCTTAATTGCCAATTATTTTCGATTCAAAAGCTTGCGCGTAAAAGAAAGCATCGAAGAACGTCAAGAGGAAAATGGAGTACCAATTCCTGTTACTAGGATATCACTGTTAGTTAGTTTGAACAATAGGGTGGTAAGGGATAATTTTGATGTTCTTCCCAAACTCGACCCAAACTTGATTTTGAAAATTTTAGGGTATTTTCGAAAATTTGAAGGATTATTTGAGAGGCTCATCAAATTTCCAGGGATTTCAAAAGATTTTGAATAATTTTAAATATCTGGGAGTATTTTAAATATATTTGATTATCATAAAGTGATTCCAGAGGATTGATGATTGAGAGAGAGGGGGGGGGGGGATATATTAAAGATTCTTTAAAGCCCTGTTTTGAGAACTTTCATGAACTCGATGTTTTTCCAGCGGTTAAAATGTGACCAAATCTCAACATGTGTCTCGGCCATTGTCCTTCTAAAGAAAACAGAATTAGTTGCGAACCTCCTTTTGAACGAACAAGACGCGTCTCTAAAAACTGACAAGAAAAAATTACAAATATTAAATTATTCTAAAGTTTGATCATTTTTCCTTTAAATTGTTTACTAATTGTCTTTCAATTCAATTATACCCCGGGACGCCCGGAATCTACTTAAACGATAAGTTTTTCTTTTATTTCATACCAAATTATACTAAATCTACTGAAGCAAAATTTTTAATAGATTTCAATAAGTTGAAGTGATTACAAAGGATTTTTGTGAATTTTAGGATATTGTGAAAAATTTCAAAGGGCGATCAGGAGATTATGAAAAGATTATAAAAACAAAGAAATACAAGGGGTTTTAAAAGGTCTCAAGATTTCGAAACATCTTAGGGCATGTCACATATAGTGACTTTCAACGCATCAAATTATCTCTCCCAACGACCGTGGGAACGGAAGCAACTCAGCAAAAAATGGATAGCATTAGATCTTCGCACAGCCTCGTGGTGTGCGACGTTCAGCGCGGAAGAATACGCGAATCGGTGAGACAGGCCCCGCGTTTCGACAGTCTCGGACAGTCTGAACCTAAACGTCTTGAGGTAGAGAACACTCTGAGAGTAAAGGGAACAAATAAGGAACAAGTACTGAATAAATTTCAAGTTTATATGGATATAGAAGGATAATCATTGATAGCTTATAGTTGAAACATAACAGTGGTTCCAGTACCGAGATCGAATAAAAGGAGTCTGAATTGGAATATGTGCTAAGAAATATTTACCGACCATGTTTTTTAAATTGATAATAATCTACATGTGTATGTAAGTAAACAAAATCATATCTATCCATATCCATATATATGTATATAATTTGTCGCGATAAAAATTGAGCCCCCGCGAGAAACTTTAAAACGCTCTACACGGTCAAGTAGACGTTCATCGCCGTATTCGGAATACGAAAAGAATATAACAGCAGTGAAAAAAGAACAAGAAAAAATAAACAGTGAGAAGGAAGTTTCTGCACAAAAGAATCGGGATAAAATATTAGAGAACATTTCTTTTGGTTACATTGATTTCAAGTTTACTCCACTAAATTCAGAAAAAACAAGTGTTATTAAAAGTTTAGACTCAAACAACATCATGCCACGAACTCTCTATGTGAAAGAAATTTTAATTCAGGTGCCAAGTTTCGATGGAGATTCCGAAAACGTCAACGCTTTTATTCGCGGGTGTAAAAGGGCAAGGGAAAAGCTAAAAGATACCCCTATATTAGAATTTTTAGATTTGATTCCCACCAAATTAACCGGAAAAGCACGCAAACTACTATCATCGTGTTTAGATTCGTACACTCTTTACAGGGATTTTGAAAAAGACGTCAAGCGCACATTTCGTACCCCTAAAACAGAAGCCTTTTGGTCAAGTGAAATCAGTCGAGTGTTTCAGTGTGAAGACGAAAGAATAATTGACTATGCTAGTAAGGTGCAAACAATCGTGTCACAATATACTGAGGCAGGTAAAGAGAGTAATCCAACAGAACCGGCTGAGAACATTTCTCCAAATGCAAAAGTCTTGATAGAACATTTTAAAAAATATTTATTAAAACAATTTTTAAATGGTCTCTTAAGAAACATTCGAATTGAAGTAATAACCGGCGAACCTAAAACTCTGAGAGACGCTATCGACATAGCAGTTCAGGTAGAACAGGACGAAATTGATCTCCAATATAGGGACAGACTCAGAAGCGGCAATAGCACATCAGATAATACAGAGAACTTAAAATCAGTTGCAAAAGTTCATTACTCTAACCCGGTTAGCACAGTTTTTGATAACACTCAAAGTCGGTCAAACACATTCAATCAAAACAAAAGTAATAAAAATAGAAGTAATTTCCGCGATAGTCAAAATTCACGAGGAAGTCAAGGTAACTCATCTAGAAATAATCATTCGAAATTTTGTAACCTTTGCGAGAGCAATACCCATGATCTCAGCGAATGTAGAACATTTAAAAGAATTGAGGAAAATCGGCAAAACAATAGGGGGAGTAATAGATATAGAAATCAATCAAATTCCCCAAATCGATACGACTCGAATAACCGTAGTCCAAGTAGAGAACGCTTTCAACCAAGAAAAAACCGATACGACGGTTGGTACAATCAAAACAGCAATCAAAAACAAAATTTTCGAAATTATTACCCACATCAACAAAACACTAAAAACTCAAGTAATGATTCGAGATACCCTCCGATGACTTATCAACCAAATCACCAAACACGTTATCGGACAACAAAATTTTCAACCAAATTATCAACCAAATTTTCAACCGAATTTTTTACCAAATTTTCAACCAACTTTTTAACCAAATTTTCAACCAAATTTTCAACCAAATTTTCAACCAAATTTTCAACCAAATTTTCAACCAAATTTTCAACCAAATTATCAACCAAATTTTCAACCTAATTTTCAGCCAAACTTCCAACAAAGCGAACAAAATCTTGAAACAAACCACCAATTGCACTACAAACCAAATTATAACCCGAATTATCCGATTAGTAATGAGAATGACCATTACCATAAGTTTAATGACTCTCACGCGTGTAGTTCATCTCTACAAAATCCTTTTGATAATCGCGTATATAAGGAATACAAATCCTCCACAGATTCACAAAATTTAAACACACAAGCGACTTTCCAGATGAGCGCGCAGGCGAGTGGTGAAGCAATGTTAAGACGCGCCACGGCGAAACTAAACTTAGAAAACGAGCAATAATACAACTAAGTACTCAGGCTAATGCTCCCACAATATTATTGAAGAGCGAACAATTCTTAGAAAATTTATTCTCGATACAGGAGCTGAAATAAACGTCGTAAAACGACAAGCATTACCGGAATGGATTTGTATTGACGAACTAGTCCGATTCGAAATAAATGGTGTAACTCCAGGTGTGGTTTTTTCAGAAGGTCAAATAATTGTCAAATGCAACGACATTGATATTAAATTTCAAGTGGTTCCCAATTCATTTCCGATCAAAGAAGTGGGGATTATAGGTAATCCCTTTTTCTGGCAGCAGCGAGCGAAAATTTGCTATGAATCCCAATGTTTGAAATTGCGTAATCAAACTTTTCCATTTCATAGCGAAGAGTATTTTACATTACCATCACGTTCAAAGAAAATCATTTTCGTGAGAATCGAAGACACCTCACTTACGGAAGGATTCCTTCCTGAGATCGATGCAGGTCCAGGAATTCTTCTTGGCAATGCTCTGGTATCAGTTAGAAATGGTGTTGCACATATACCTGTGTTTAATGTTACCAGCGAAACTATCAAATTAATAACACCTTTTGCAAAAATTGAACCAGCAGACTTGTCAGATGCAATACTGTTTGACGAAAGAGCATTGGACAATGATGACGTCTCCCAAAAAAATTTATTTCAGCTAAAAAATGAGCTTCCTTCCGAGGCACGAAAAAGATTGCAAATTCTAGAAGCGCTTCTGCCTATAGAACATTTAGATAAAGGCGAAAAATCGCATGTTTTGAAATTAAACGGACCATATACCCACTCCTATTATCTGCCTGGTGACAAATTATGGTACACCGACGCAGTCCGTCATAGTATTTCGACGGTGGACGATAAACCTGTACACAAACAACCATACAGGCAACCCCAAAGCCTCAAGGAGGGAATTCGCGGGCAAATTAAAACAATTACACGGCGATGAAATTATTCGTTCATCCTCTTCCCCTTACAGCTCACCAATATTATTAATTCCGAAGAAACCAGATCCAAGGGGTAACAAGCGTTGGAGATTGGTAGTACACTTTAGAGCCCTAAATGAAAAAACAGCAGGCGATGCGTACCCACTGCCAAATATACTTGATATACTTGACCAGTTGGGGGAAGCAAATTATTTTTCGGTACTCGACCTGGCTATGGGATTTCATCAAATTCCAATGGATCCCTTAGACAGGCATAAAACAGCTTTCTCGACCCCCTTTGTTCATTTCGAATACAACCGCATGCCATTTGGCTTAAAGGGAGGCCCTGCCACTTTTCAACGCTTGATGATTGTTGTTTTGGCTGGTCTTCAAGGTATAGAAATGTTCGTGTACATGGACGACATTATAATCTATGCTAAAAGCTTGGAAGAGCATGACAATAAATTTCATCGTCTCATGAGTCGTCTGCAAAGCGCAAACTTGAAGTTGCAACCGGAAAAATGTTTTTTCCTAGAAAGAGAGATATCATATTTGGGACACATCATCAGTAACCAACAAATTCGTCCAAATCCCGATAAAATTAACGCAGTGAAAAACTTTCCAGTCCCAAAGACGATTAAAAACGTTCGCCAATTTTTGGGACAGGCAGGTTATTACCGCAGATTTATAAAAAACTTCTTAAAAATTACGAAACCACTCTCAGATTTAATAAAACCAAGTGTTCGGTTCGAATGGACAGAGCAATGCCAACAAGCTTTTGATTTGCTTGAACAAAAACTTTGCGAAGAGCCCATTCTTCAATTACCAGATTTCGAAAAACCATTTATATTAACTTCTGACGCGTCAAACTTTGCCATAGGCGCCGTGCTTAGCCAAGGCGAAATTGGTAAAGATCTACCAATTTCTTTCGCATCTCGACTTTTAGAACCTCGAGAAACGCGATACTAGACTATTGAAAGGGAATGCGCGGCAATAGCCTCGGGAGTTGAGCATTATCGTGCTTATTTATATGGGCGAAATTTTATCATCATCACAGATCACAAACCTTTAGAATACTTAAAAACAATAAATCATAACGCAACCAGACTCGCAAAATGGAGGTTTAAGCTCGATGATTACGAATATCAAATAAAATACAAGCCCGGAAAATATAATGTAAACGCGGACGCCCTGTCACGGAATCCGGTCACAAAAGAAGTTTCCGAAATATTAGCACTAACACCACGAGAAATTAACCAAGAGTCAGAAAAACGTAACAGAGTGTCGGACTCTGATTCAAAACAATGTCAAGCAAAAAAGAAGAGCAAAGAATTCCACCAGCCGAGTACAAGACTTCGTTTGGAAGACGAGTCGAGTGAAAATCCAATGCAGAAAAAAATAATTGCCCAGGAACAGACCGAATTACCAGCGAAAAGAAAAAGAGGTCGACCAAGAAAGTTTCAAAACCAAGAAAAGAAGGAAATACAAATCAAACGGAAAAGAGGACGTCCTCGAAAGAATATAATACAATCAGAATTCAAAGAAGTAAGCCGTAAAGGGAAGGCCCCAAGGTAAAAATATCACCAGGGAAACATTTGTTTCGGAAGAATCTTCTATGGAATGGGAAAACATTTCAGAAACAGAAATCATGCCGATTTCATCAGCGGACGAAGAAGAAGATGATAATCCTTTGGCAACTCCCCGAAAAATAGATTTATCCGGAGACATCCCAAATAACAACCGTAAGGTACAAATCGAAGTCTCGGAAGAAAAAGAGGAAGAAGAAGAGGAAGAAAAAGAAGAAGAAGCAGGGATAGAAAACCATGAAGCAGAAACACAGAAGGAACTACACAGAGGTAGAAACACGAAAGAAAAACCAGTGCACATTGTTGAAGATGCAGTAGAAGAACCTCGTGATAGTCGACCAGGGAAATCAACCAATTCAGACCAAATAGTACAGAGCGATGCGGAATCATTCATAACAACAGCTGACCAATCGGGAAAGCGTCGCAAAGAAATATTATATAAGGAATTCATCGAGAAATCAACCAAAGAATCAAGCATAGAATTAAATAAAAAACAAACGAAAGCGCCAGAAAACGAGAAGTTAGTCATAAGTGAAAACAATGAAAGAATACCCATCGAAAAACAAAAACAGGCAGAACTCAGAGATGAAGTTAACGAATTCCTGAAAAATCTACAAAGATCTAAAAATCCCAAAGCAGTAGAACCTTCAGTCCAGAAGACAAAAGCAGAGGCACACCAACAGAAGAACGACCGCCACCAGCTCCTGATTATTACAACAAAAATAAGTCGGCCGGTAGAGCGATAACGAAAAATGGCAACAAGAAAAGGTTAACAAAATCCGAGCGTTGTAAGGATAAGTCATTAGCAAAAATAATTCTATCCAAAGAACACCTTTTTACTAAAACAGATAACATTGCATTTTTCTTTACTGAAAATAATGATACAAATACAAATATAGTCCGTACCTTAATAGAAAGACGTATGTTATCTGAGAAAACTTTGAAACAAACAAACAGCAGTTGTGAGGAAACTACGTATTTAAAAATCGGAAAAACATATATATTTGCTCTAACGATTCAAAAGTTCGCGAAAGATATCCCGGATCCAAATATAATACAAGCATGTATCAAACAATTAAAACAACTGATAGCAAAATTCAACATAAAATCGTTTAGAGTGTCACGCGATCACCATCTACAAACTATAACGCAATGGAAATCTATTAAACAAATAGTCCCCAAAATGTTTCAAAACACTCAAATATCAATCACCTTATGTGACGAGAGTCTTTATACACCTTCGGCGAACAAAAGACGCAATATTATCAGAAAGTGCCACGCGTCGACAGCATCAGGACATAAAGGGATTATCAAAACCTACCATCGCCTCTTACAGGACTTTTATTGGTCTAACATGCTGTCAGATGTACGCGAAGTCATTAAACGATGCCCGCAATGCCAAAAAAGCAAATCCATAAGAAATAAGCCGGGAGCTCCGATGATAATCACCGATAAACCATCGGAACCATTCGAAAAAGTAGCAATGGATATATATGGACCTCTTCCGACTTCAAGTAAAGGAAATAAATTCATTCATCGCTAGAGAAATTGTTGTAAACCTGATTTGCAAATTTGGTACACCTCGAGCCTTTTTAACCGATCAAGGAAAAAATTTTACAAGTAAACTAATGAAGGAATTTGCAAAGGTCTTCAGAATTAAACAGATCACATCCACCACATATCATCCACAATCAAATGCAGCATTAGAATGCAGCCACCATGTTCTAACAGACTACATAAAACTCAATACGTACGGCAAAATGGCCAACTGGGACAAAATATTGCCAATCTCCATGTTCGCTTATAATACGAGCGTACATGAGGCAACAAAATTTACTCTACCTGAATTGATTTTTGGCAGTCGTGCGTATCTCCCATCAGGCAGCATTGAACGGGAAAAAATTAGAACATATACTAATTACACAGATGAACTATGTAACAAACTTTTGGATAACAGAATAGTAGCTGCATTGAATCAAAACAAAGCTAAACACAGAAGTAAAGAAATTTACGACAGAAAAGCACGACCAAACAAATTTTTTGTAGGTCAAAAGGTTCGTTTACAAAAACAAGTTAAAAGTGGGAAATTCGTTGACGAAAACGTAGGAGCTTACGAAATCATAGCAATAAAAGACAAAAATAACGTTAGAATACGTATTAACCCTTCATTAGTTCAGGATGTCCATACAGATAAAATAAAACCCGTCTATCTTACAGAGTAGGAAGAATAATGACACCAGATGACACTGTCGAGATATTGGAGTTACCGCACAGTTCGGGATTATTCTGGGAATACCTGGGAGAACTAAAACCATATGATACAATTTGGAAAATGGTATCATACGTCGATCTTAAACAATGGAGATTGCAACAAGACATCGTTATTACAAATTTCAACATCCTACGGAGATGCTGCTACCAATTAGGACAAAAATGTTTCAATATGGACGAAGTTGAAGCCCTGAGCACACAAATCAGCAAGTTAAGAGAATATGGAGAGCAGCTCAACGAATTATTGTCAAGTAGTCCCAACAATAGTCGCAGAAAACGGGCACCATTCGGGTTTTTAGGAACAGTAGCTAAAGTTTTATTTGGAAATTGAGATGAAAATGATGCAATTCATTATGACACAAAAATAGAGGAAATTTCAAATAATACGGCGCAAATGGCGGTTCTTTTAGAAAATTTCACACACGCTGTAAAATCGGAATTCAACCAAAATAAAATCAAATGGACCTTAATGGCCAAGAAGGTAGAAGAATTCGCTCAGCAAATGGAAAACCAATTAAAAGATGTGAATAATAAAATACAAGATCTGCAACTATCTCAGGAATTAGAAGTCCACATCGCAACATTAGATACGCACTTGTCGGAATTCGAATTGGAAACCATAATGTTAATAGACGCAATTTTATTTGCCCGACAAGGCGAAATTCATCCAAAAATTTTATCCTCAAAGCAAATACTCAAATGCATCGAAGAAATTCAAAAACAAAAACCGAATCTCGAGTTACCCATTCCCATAATGTCCCATGAAATGTAAAATTTGGTTAAACTTTCCGACGTAACAATTTCTTTCAAAAATTCAAAAATAATATTCATATTATAATGTCCACTTTTAAATCTGGAGATATATGGCCTGTACAAGTATACGCCTATACCTGTGAGGCAAAATGTCAATAATGTAACTAGAATTTTTGCATACATTGTTCCTGAATCCAAATATTCAGCTATATCAAAGGATAAATTAAAACATATAAGTCTACCAGAGGATGATTTAGCTACATGCAAATTATTTGGAAATAAACCTATTTGTGAAAATGCATATCCTATAGAAAAAACGAATAGCGCGAGTAAATGTGAGATTCAGTTAATAACCAAACCTACTTTTTCGAATTTTAAAGATTGTGATATAAGATTCAAACAACTACAACACCCGTACTGGCTTAAACTTGAGACAACTAACTCGTGCATGTATTCGCTACCTCATGAAGAAGTAATGCATGTAACTTGTAAACAACAAACAACGACTTCTTACATATTAAACAACAAAGGTATAATCTCGATTAAACCAAGTTGCGTGGAAAATACAGAAACTATAACTTTGACAGCAACACAAACAATAATTTCAAAATGCAACATCACCTTTCAAATTTCAAAATTAAAAACTACGAACGCTTTGAATCTAACTGAATTATACGACAAGGTAGAACAAGATACAAATTTAGCAGAAGTGTTTCAAGAGTTACAAAACCAACCAACTCGCTAGTTTGAGCTTCGCGCTCGATAATATATTCACCTCGCGCTACGCGCTCGGACACATTTGCCTGACGCTTTTAGCTCGTTTCTTCTCGGTTTTCGCACTTCGTGTGCTTACTATTGCGCGCTTCGCGGACTAATGCTCTCTTGGTTAGCTTCATCGTTATGACCTGCTTTTGGTTTAATTATGTAAGTTTTACATAGAAAGAGGAACTAATTTACTTAAGGTTCTATCGACCTTAAGGAACACATTCTCATCAAGACACTCGCGCTTCGCGCTCGATATTTAGTTTAAAAATCATGTAAGCCTTGCGCCATGCTCGTTTCTGTTCATCGTTTAATGTAAACTCAAAAGTTTGAGCGCGATCACGGCGCGCGATTTGGTTGTCGCGGCTCGCAATGGCAATATGTTATGTTCTATGTTCTTCAGATAAAAATGATTAAATTTGTATTTGCTTTAAAATGAAGAAGGGAATTCCTTCACTTCAGCGTACATTTCCGTATCTGCCTAATAAAAAATAAATCATACAATCAGAAAGATTTCTTCCAACTATCTAAAAAGGAGCGAAAAAAAGTATCTAAGTTGTTTTTGGAACATATGTATGATAAATTTTTTAATGATTATTGAAAAATGGACATTTGAAAAAAATGGGGGGGGGGGGGTCAAATTTTACACAAATCTAATATCTTCTCTGGATGAGAATGTAAAAATAGAATAAATTGTTCGAATTTTCAAGTACCATGAACATTAATTATTATTATACCATTAAGCCACTTTCCTTTCGAGGTAGGCGTGATTCGCTCGGTTGGAAAATAGTAATGTGGGGAAGGAGATATACATTTTTTAGATTGATTTAGAATTTGCGTGTTATTTATTTAAATAACACGTTCGTCCCGCAACATTGCTCCGACCCAGGTGGCTGTTCAACCTCTCTAGTGATCACCCCAAGTAAAGAGCCTCCAAGAATTATTATGTGTGCGGTCCCCCACTTGGGCCTATTAGTATCTAAGGTCTTTTGTTTCAGGGTTCATACACTCTACTCACATTCCTTTTATGAACTGTTTGTCGCTACACTTTTCTGTCCTGGCATACTTCTCTACCTTCCTTCACGTCCATGCATTTTTTCATGCAAGCTCTCGTGTTTCTATGGCTTCTTATGTATCTTCGGATTAATGTCTCATTCACAGATTCTCACCATTTTTTTTGGTGGTCTACCCCTGGGCATTCTGCCATTTACTTCACCTTCATTCCCTTGTTTGGTTAGTCGTTCATCCTTCATTTTTTGAAGATGTGCGAACCACCTTAACTGATTTCTTTCCAAAATGTCAACTAGTGTCTCTCCTGTATCACATTCTGGGAGGATTGTCTCGTTTCGGATTTCTGGAGACTAGAAGGTAATGGTCAGTATTACATTCAGAGGGGATGGGGTCAACTTTGCACGTAGCAACTTTGCACGTGCCCAACTGTGCACGTCGATGGCCAGACGGACAACTGTGCACGTCGTTGGTCAGATGGACAACTGTGCACGTGCCATCTGTGCACGTGCACAGTTGTCCAAGTACCAACTGTGCACGTCTAAATTTCGACGTGCACAGATGGACTCATGTGCACTTTAACGTGCACAGATGTCACTTTCCTAACTGTGCACGTGCACAGATGTCACTTGCCCAACTGTGCACGTGCACAGATGTCCCTTGTCAAACTGTGCACGTGCACAGATGTGCCTAAGTGTGCACGTTTATGTCCTTACGTGAGGGTTTATACGAGGGTGATCCTTTGTATCTATGTATGATAAATTTTTAACAGTTAAAATTATTCAAACCTGGTGGAATGGAGCTTATTAACTTTCTTAATGTTAGTTTGAAAATATTTCAAATATTATTTTTAAGAAATTATTCTTTTCAAATTATTAAAGATATATGAAAATCTCTCTTCGTTCGACCTGAATGCCTCCAATTTGCTGAATGCCTTGCTTTCTCTGAATCCCTTGAAATCTGTGAATTCTTTGAATTCTCTGACTTCCCTGAATTCGTTGAACTCTCTAAATTAATCAAATTTTCTGAATTCCTTGAATTCTATGAACTCCTTGAATTCTCTGAATCCTTGAGTTCTCATAATCCTTGAATTCTCTGAATTACTTAAATTCTCTGAATTACTTAAATTCTCTGAATTCCTTGTATTCTCTGAATTCTCGGAATCCTCTGAATTCTCTGAATCTTGTGAATTCTCGGAATCCTTGAATTCTCTGAATTCCTTGTATTCCCTGAATGCTTGAATTGACTGAATTCTTCGAATTTTTGGAATTCTCAGAATTCTTTGAATTTTCTGAATTCTTTGACTTCTCTGAATCCTTGAACTCTCTGAATTCCTTAATTTCTCTGAATTCCTTGAATTCTGGGAATTCTTCAAATTTCCGGAATTCTCAGAACTTTCTGAATTCTTTGAATTCTCTTAATTCTTTGACTTCTCTGAATCCTTGAACTCTCTGAATTCCTTGATTTCTCTGGATTCCTTGAATTCGTTAAATTTGAAGAATTCTGTGAATTCCTTGAATTCGTTAAATTCGTTTAATTCTCAGAATTCCGTGAATTTGTTAATTTTGTCGAATTCTTTGAATTCTCTGAATTCCTTGAGTTTGTTGAATTTCTTGGATTCGCTAAATGCCTTCAATTTGCTGAATACCTTGAATTCTCCGAATCCCTTGAATTCTCTGAATGCAAGAAATTCTCTGAATTCTTCGCACTCTCTGAATTAATTAAATCCTCTGAATTTCCTGAATTCTCTGCATTCCCTGGATTCGTTGAATTCTCTGAATTACATAAGTTTGTTGAATTCCTTCAGTTCTCTGAATGCCTCCAATTTGCTGAATGCCTTGATCTCTCTGAATCCCTTGAATTCTGTGAATTCTTCGAATTCTGTGAATTCTTCGAATTCTGTGA